>MJUU01044561.1:62077-74820 GCA_002080025.1 Modiolus philippinarum | reverse complement strand
AATATCAATAATCTTATCTAATATGAAAACGATCTTCATATTATGGTTATGTAATGTCACTAAATGTGAAAGAGATTTTGATACAATACATTGTGAAAAAAAAAGGTTATTAAGATGATTTCCTTTTAATTGTAAAAATTGTAGAAATCTGGCCATCAGCTGAAATGCAGGAAGCATGGAGGTATATTAGATTGAATCTACTAGCTTGTCTTTGTCAGACCATTCAAAGGTTTCTGATAAAAATAACTTTATATTATACCCTATTGCGGATAATTTTTGCAAGGTTCTAATTTTCGCTATATTCATGAGGTTTCTGGAAGCGAAGAAATAAAGTCAGTATACCTTAATACATGTCTTTCCCTTACACATTTAAGATTTCCCTAAAATTTTTCTGTTTGCGAAAATTGATGACCCCTAAAATTTAATATCCCTCTTAGGGGAACAAATCACGAAATTTGGTAACCACGAAAAATACCCACTATATATATGCAGTATATTTGCATGATAATATGTATTGATTTTCATTCTGTTGTTAATAGAAATAAGTAATAATAAGCAATAACAAAACTGAATTGTATGCAATTATATATCCATTCGTATAGAATGAGTAGCGGAAAAGAGATGGGAGAACGAAATATAATTCAGCAGCAGACAGAGATCAAAAGGTGCAATAAAATGTATCTATTTCAAGAGAGCTATCAGTGAGCTATATTCTAATACGGTCTGGAACAAAATGTTTACCAACTGTAAATTATTACCTCCCGTCATACTCATTCCACCCCCACCTCCAGATAATCCACCTGCCATGCCACCCCCTCCTCCTCCTCCTCCCATCATATTTCCATTGCCAGTCATACTGCCACCACCTCCGCCACTCGTACTTCCACCTCCTTTGGAATATCCCCCTGATGTTCCTCCAGTCATTACAACTGTTCCACCTAAGAGTATATCAGTTAAACGTGATTATTTTAAAAGATACGACGTGTTAGAGAATATTGCAATTGTTACATTTTGCAATTCGTAAGAAAATGGCTTTAGCAAAATTCAATTAAAGTAGGTACACCGGTATATTTCAAAAATAGATAATGACTTGAATGACATCCTCTAAAAGTTTATCACATAAGAGGCTGATTGATCCATGTCCGAAATAAATTGTAGATGATATTTTCCATTGTAATTAGAAGCCCACATGGTCTGTCCTTGGTGAATCACGTTTGTTTATATACGGCTTGTATGTGACTCAAATGACAGGTTTAGTTAATGTACCCTCGCAATACCTGTACTATACCACTGGATAATTGTTTTAGTTAGATACTTTTCCCTCAGGGGATATGATGTAGGAAGCTTAAAATTAATTTTTGTTTTTTTTCTTATCGTTATTACAAGGTGGTTGACCAATAAAATGTAACGATCTAAACTGATGACATTGACTTGTTCTAGAATCAAGACGTCTCATCTAAATTGTCGTTAATTTGTATGAATTTCCTTTGATCTACCAAGACTGATAATCTCAGTATCATCTGAAAATTATTACGAAATTATCGGGTCACTGTGAAGGTGTCATATGCTGACGTCATATTTTGGTACCATCAGATGTCCATTATTAGTACTAAAAAATGGCCTTCTGGCACTATTTATTGTGTTCATACGTGTATAAAATGAATGAAGAATGCATATGAATTATTGCAATAAACAACAGATTTAGAGTGCTAAAATAGAAATTTCAGTTTATATGTCACCCCCGGTTTTCATGTGAGTTCACACTATGAGTTCTTAATGTCACTTTTTTTATTTCCGTGCATTGTAGCTGTCTCCCGTCCTTGTGTTGTCTTTGTTTTTCTCTGTTACCGTTTTTGCCATGTCTTTCTGGTCATCGCTTCCCTTTGTTCCTTCGGTAATTTACTGCGGTTGATTGAATTTATTATAGAGTTGTATTTATCATTTTGTGAATAACCGATAAAGAAATATCGGACATTTTGTTTTTGATACGGGCTTGTTTGATACTTGCCGCGATAAAGTCCGTATCAAATATAAAATTTATTTTATATCTGTCGGACCTGACTTGTTGTTGGCTGAAACTTTGTTTTCGGACATGTCATTACTTTACTTATTAAAAGATTTAAAAATTATTATTTTATACAATTTCACAACAAAATATGAGAAAAATTGTCTGTAAAATATGGCGCACTCGGGCATATATTACAGATTTTATGACGTTACAAAAACGAACTTATTTAGTGATGTAAACATACAAAATGGGGTCATTTCTGTGTGGATATCAGTACTTCTGAGAAATAATACAATGAAAAATGAAATCAAACACCAGTGCATTTGCAACACAAGATAATCTCAGACATTTTTGGGCATAACTTCAGTAATATCTGACTCGGCCAACCTCGTCGAATACTACAAATCTTGTCTCGCATATCAACTGGTGTAAGATTCTCAATTTCTGTACTGGTATATACCTGTTTCACAATTATGACACTCCTGCTTCACTGTTTGTACCACTTGTACTTCATGTTTATCACAGTCATTACACGTTTGTTTCTGTTGTACAACCATAACCTGTGGTTTCTTAGCTTCACATGTGCTACAGGGCTGAGAACATTGACAGCTAGGACAACCATTGACGTCTTTGTCTCCAAGGATATATCCATGCTCACAAGTAGCCATACAGGAAATAGTAGCGTCACACGTCAATGTCTTGTGATGACATTCATTACAAACTTCTTCTAAATAGACAGTATTGTTTAGAAATTAGATATAATTCTTGACCAGTCTGATGTTTTTGATTTCCCAAATTTGAAAACACTAACAAACTAAAAAACATCATGCAACAAATTGCTTGAAGAGTCAGGAAAAATGAAGCAACAATGAAAAACATTCTACCATGTTCAGTGAACTTACTTGCTAATGAGATAATCCAAAATAGAAGTCGATCCTCTCGGAGCAATTCATTACAAACTGACAAAATCATAAAGTTTCTAAACAACTCGTATGTGTTATAATTTTCACAAGCAAATAATCTCACTTAATTTGCGATAATTTTAAAGACAAAAAATGGCAAACTGCAAAATACATTTTATTTACGTATAACCATGTCTTTAAAAGTACAACACACGTTACTATGTGATTCATTAGGAATAGTTCCGATGTTTCTAGAACCTTCGAAATATTTGGTTGTTTTTAAATCTGTATTTTTCTTTGGTTTTCTTTTGATATTGTTTTTCGGTTTTGATATAATTAGGTCGAAAGATATGAATAACCAGTAGATTATCGACTCAACTTATGTCGATCTTTTCTATGTTTATGATTTTGGCGTTACATTTGTTCTCTATCAGTTTTTAAACATCTTTGAGTTTCTGGTCTTCCAAACGTTTAGATTTTATCTGCACTGAAGAGACATAAGTTGTCGAAATGCGCATATGGAGAAAGTAAATTCACAGTAATTTCGGTATTTAGTTATTAGCTCCTTTTTTTGTTATTTGTTCTCTTTCAGTTTTTAAACATCTCTTAGTTAATGGTCTTCCAAACGTTTAGATTTTATATGCACTGAAGAGACATTAGTTGTCGAAATGAGCATATACAGAAAATAGATTCACAGTGACTTTGGTATTTAGTTATTTGTTACCACTGGGTCGATGCCACTGCTAGTGGACTGTTAGTCCCCGAGGGTATTCATCAGCCCAGTAGTCAGTAATTAAGTGCTGACCCGAAAGCCGATTCTATTTGGAACCTAACAATATCTATTTTTTTGTAAATTTTGTTGAAAACTAAGGAGTATCTCCCTCATGCAAAGCTCTGTCTTAGCTGATTTTGTCTTTACATTTAGATCATATTGGTTATTTGTTCACTATCAGTTTTTAAACATCTTTGAGTTTATGGTCTTCGAAACGTTTAGATTTTATCTGCACTGAAGAGACCAACCTTGTCGAAATGCGCATATGCAGAAATTAAATTCACAGTAACTTCGGTATTTAGATATAGAACAGAACTAAGTGAATGATATTTAACAATCTTTCTCCCATTTACAGGAGTTGATTAAATGCGCGGACGACCCTTTTAACACTTATGTATACATATGTATCAAAATAAACACGAATTTCCATTCTACTAAACAATCTTCTTCATTTTCGGTCAATCAATTTTAATTTTATCTCACTTTTTAAGTCCATATTTTGAAATTTTAGCTTTTACTATCTTTGATAAGGACATAATAATAAAATTTACCGCTAAAGAGAATCGTCTAGAGTAAAGTCCAAGAAAAAAGGATATATAGGTGGAAATTCAGCGGATAATTGTAGACCAAAATGGACCTGACTTGGTACATTTATTTTAAAAGAAATATAGGATTAAATCGGTTTTATGGCACACCTAACTATCCCTTCCACTGCGGTAGTGTCCGGTAGCACTTCAACAGCAGTTGATATTGAAAGGTTGTAGACAGTAAAAAAATCAGCAAATTGTACAAAGCATTTTTTGTTGTTCTTCATCTTGAAGTCCAATAAACTAGTATTTGAAAAATGCCTTTTTTATTGATTATTGTATTACTACAGAGGCTAAACTGTTTCATAGCATGTCCTTTTCTTCTACATAGATCATAGGAAACCTAAAATTCCAGGAAAAATATTTTTTGTTTCAAAGTTACGGTATACGTACTGTGTACTGTTGCGCATGTGCATGTAGGACATCCATCACGACCAGCACTACCCAAGGTATATCCCTCTTTACATGACGTCATACAGTTGAACGTTGCAGGGCACTGTTTCAATAAAGTCACGGTTTCAGTTTTGGGTGGTTGTTTTAATGGTTCTGTAACAATCACTGGTTTTTGTTCTGGAATATTAATTGATGTAAATAATTAAATCAAGTTTTAAAATAATTGATTCTTTAATTACCAAAAATTACTAAAATGATTCAGAATGAAATTGGAACTAGACAACATCAGTGTACAAAAAATATATGTTATTGTTTTAATTCCCATTCCTTTTCTAAATGGGTCATATATTAATAAAATTAAGAGCATTAAACTTTATATTTTCTATATTTCACACCAGATTTTCCGAAATAAAAATTATAACCTAACAGACTGTATAACGTCATCGGGATTAGCAAGCGGGTTGAAAGCAAATAAGCATAAAAAATTATTTCAGAAATAAGCTCAAAGTGTTTATAATCTCTTTATTGACATTATTGGCCTTTAGTCTTTATACAGCCACACTTCGGACAGCCATCTGATCCTCGTTTGAACGCCGATTTACAGGTACCGGAGCAAGCAAACGTTCCCATACAGTCTGCCGGGGATGATTTTGCTGAAATGAATAATTAAAATATGTCTTGCAAATTAAGGTTCTTTATTGCTATTTTTTCTCAATGTACTTATAAGTAATAAAAGATGTCACATTTCTATACCCAGTATTCCCAGAACTATGTTGATAAACAAAAAAACGTGATTGCTTATTCTCGTAAAATATAGTATAGACCTTTTTCTTCTCATGTGCTTATAGATTTGAGTTCTTAGCGCTACCTTCGTCATTTCATATTTTTAGCTCAGCCATTTGAAGATAATTTTCTGGATTTCATGCCGATGTTAATTTCATTTCCGATGCCTCACACTGTTCCTTCAAAAAGTCCCGCGATTGGGTTTAAACAGAACACGTGACTTTTGTTAACCAGAATAATAGAAATGAAATATATCATTTTTTTAGCTGAAGACTATTGAGTATATCCCTCGTGCATAGCTCTGTCCTTACCCCTTTTGGGCTTTTCGTTTAGGTCTAGTTTTGCTTATTTGTTCTCTATCATATTTGACGAAGTTATGGTTTATGGCCTACTAAATGTTTTGATTTGTTTGCACTCATGAGACATAAGCTGGCGTAAGGGCCATATGCAGAAAATTAATTTTCAGTCACTTTGGTATTTTGTTATTTATTTTCAACTTCTTGATTTTCATAGTTCTACAGTCAGTCTCAATGGTTAAACATAAAAAAATTACTTGTTTAGTCTTTTCGACAGTACTACTATGATAAACAACGACTTGAAAGGAGAGGTTCTATATGTTCATCATTTTTTCTACAGTTTTTTTCGTGTCCACCAAAATTTAATCCTTACCGTATCCACCAGCACATTCACATGAAGGACAACCGTCTGGGCCAGGAATATAACCCACTGCACATTCAAGTGGACAATAAAATGTCGTCGGACAAGACAGAACCATAGTTTGCACACCTAAAATCAAATGTTAAACATAAATCTTAAGACACTGAATCATTTACTTCAGACAAAAACTTCCAAATAAAGGATGCCAGAGTCATTATAAATTAGAACAAATAATAATGATGTTTTGCTGAACATTTAGCCATTTCTATCAAAATTTTAAACTCCTGTGGTTTTATCCATTTCAATTTATTTTTTTACAACTTACCAAGTATACTTATGAAGAATTTAATTTTCTACATGCTGGTAGTATTTTGACAATGACCCTGTTTATTCTTAAACCTATGAATATTAACAGCAATTCAGTTTCCAAAAACAAAAACCGTTCAATAACGTTAAACTCAAAAACGTTAATTTGTCATTTTTGTTTTATTTGTGTGTCTAAATAAATTCTTGTCTAACTTTTTTTACAAAAAAATCTTTTTTTTTCTGAAATCCTATTCATTCTTTTTTATTTTCAAATTGAGTAGAAAACAGCATATCCTGACAAACAACGTATTAAAGTAAAATAGAGAAGTATATTAATAATCCATAAATGATTACATTAAGTACAACCTATAACATTGTATAAGACATTAAAAAAAACGTCATCTACGCACGTCTTATAGAGTCGAAAAATAATTTCTAAGTATCGCCTAATACGATTACGATCTTGTAGGACAAAAAAAATCATTTACAATAACAGGTAAATTAAAATAAAATCTATTAGGTACAATAGCAAATAAAAACAATCTCTAACCTCTGAACTTTATTATAATCAATTGAAGGAAATTTTACAAAGAGGAGATTACGTTTTTTTCATACCCAGTCTGATATGGCACTATCAGCCTGCATCGTTCTGAAATAGTCATATAAGCCCGGTGATTTGGCCTTTTAAGCCCGTATATGATGATAACTCCTAAATGGGTGTTTATAATAAACAGATTTAGACAAAGTCCTGTTCCATATCAACATGGTTATCATTCCTCAACTCACATCTGATATTGGAATCTCTATATGATTACTGTTCTGATATGAAAAGGCCATTTATTAATATATATTCAATGTGTTTGGGTTATAAAAACTTGGAGCACATTTAAAACATGCAACACTAATTTAACTTAATATTAATGTTTCAGGTTTTCAATTTGAACTACTGTCAGCTTTTTGTCCAGACATTAATGGGCAAACTGAAAGACACAGCATGATTTAATAGTTCTTCAACAACAAAACCTACATTCAAGTAAATCATTTTGCCCCTAATCTTTCTTGCTTATAGGAACTCAAACTATCTTATAATCAACTCACCACTATTGTTGTCTCCCTTGTTTGACGTATTCTGGTTCCAGTTTTCTCCAGAAGAAGATGTTTGTTTTGCCCCTGTCATCTGTGTTCCAATTGTTGCCTGATGTGTAACAGAAATTTGTTTTTCTCCAGTTTGTTGTTTTCCAGGCGTTTGTTCTGTTCCAGTTGCCTGATGATTTATAGAAAGCTGTTGTGGTCCTGTTATCTGTTTGGGTCCTGTGATTTGTTGTGTTCCAGTTTCCTGGTGATTTATAGAAAGCTGTTGTGATCCTGTTATCTGTTGGTGTCCTATAATTTGTTCTGTTCCAGTTGCCTGGTGATTAATAGAAAGTTGTTGTGGTCCTGTTGCCTGTTGAGGTCCTTTGATTTGTTGTGTTCCAGTTGCTTGGTGTGTTATAGAAATTTGCGTTGGTCCAGTTGAATGATGTGTTCCCGTGTTTTGTTGTGAAAAAGCGGTGTTAGTTCCTAGTTGATTTTGTCCATAAATCTGATTCTGGTGCGGTAGACCTTGCATTATCTCGCCTTTACCTGATAAACAAGTACATATTGGACAGCCATCTTTATCTGAACCATTTAATTGATAACCTAGTGGGCATCTCCCCATACAATGTAAAGTTGTTGGACAATGTTTAATAATATACGATGTATCAATATTTTCACCTCCTCCATTTGTCTGTATCCCACCAAATGTACTTCCTCCGCCAAAAAGAGGGTTAAGGGGTCCATGTCCACCACCGGTTGTTGGTGGTTTTCCAGTTTGAGTAGAACTGAATGGACCTTGCAAATTTCCTGCAGACTGCCCTTGTCCGCCTTGAACAGTACTGAACGGACCGTTCTGGCTACCAAAAGACTGACCATGTCCATTCTGTGACCCTAAGAAAGGGCTTTGGTTGTTAGCCGTACTTTGTCCATTTTGCATTCCATTAAAAGATCCAAAGCCTCCCGAAAATCCTGACTGGCCATTTGTTCCTCCATTGACTTGTGTGAAAGGGCCTTTCCCACCATTTCCACCAGCTGGAGCAAATGGACCTTTGTTCGAATTTCCACCATTCGCTTGTGAATAAGGACTCTGTTTAAATCCGTCATTACCAAAAGGTCCATAACCTCCAGCCACAAAGGGCCCAGTACCAGTAGTATTCATTCCAACGGTTGGGTTTCCCGTAGTGCCAAAAGACGGTGTAGCAGTACCAGCCCCTAACCCATTTTGTGGAAGACCGGAATTCGTCAGTGATAATGTTGTTCCGGTGTTTGACTGACTAATTACTCCACCTCCTGTATTATCCACATTATTTCCTGAACTTTGTAACCCCTTTCCTGCACCATTTCCTTCGCCCTGCATGAATGGTCTTTGCCATGTGCTTGTAGTTTGTACTTCACCATTCTGCAAAGAAGTGAACGGACCTTGCCCGACGTTGAGAGTTTGTCCTTGACCGCCCTGTATACTACTGAATTGGACTTTCCCTCCACTAAAAGACTGACCGCTGCCGCCTAACATAGTATTGAATGGTCCTTTCCCTCCGCTAAATGGCTGGCCTTGACCATTTTGCATAGAAGTAAATGGACCTTGTCCTCCACTGGTGGTTTGTCCTTCACCACCCTGCATACTACTAAAAGGGCTTTTTCCTCCATTAAAATACTGGCCTCTACCGCCTTGCATTGGATTCAATTGACCCTTGCCTCCACTAAATGACTGTCCTTGACCACCTTGCAGAGTATTAAATGGACCTTGACCTCCACTGTTGGTTTGTCCCTGACTACCATGCATATTATTTAAAGGGTTTTGTCCTCCATTAAACGATAATCCTCCACCATTTTGTAATGCAGTAAAGGGACCTTGAAATCGGCTGGAGGATTGTCCTTGACTACCATATGGAGTGCCTTGCCCGTTACTAAATGGCCCTTTTCCTGAACCACTCTGCATATTATTCACCGAATTATGTCCTCTACCATTGGATGGACCTTGTCCACTTTGCATGTTTCCGAATGGGCCTTGACCACCTCCAGCAGAATATCCTTGCCCTTTGCTTAACCCCCCACCATTAGTTGTACCAAGACCATTTTGCATACTTCCGAATGGACTTTTCAAACCACTATTTACAGACATCAAACCAGCATTATTTGATGTGCTGCTACAATCGTTACATGTACCAGTACTTTGATCTACAGCTACATTCGTGTTTGAGTTTTCACAATCATTACATTGGTTTGTTGTTTGAGTGTTACCAGAAATGTAAACATGTTTATTACTACTGATGACGTTACTACAGTCTGTACATTTCTCTAAAACACATAATGTTTGTTACTATAACAGCAATAGAAATACTTTAAAGTAGTTAATTTGAGATATAAATGTAACTTTGTTATAATTAATAGTTCTCTATTCAATATCAGTCTTTTGATTCAGTTCAAGATTTGATGAAGTTCAAGATCAAATGAAGTTTTGTTGAATAGATTTTGAAGTCATCCTGTTAAAAACCGTCGTCAGGCAAAACAATGTAACTTTCTTTCTGTCCTTCCTTTTTATTTTTTTTTATATTTTCAATTCTATATCTTATGTATTACGACTAAAAGTAACTATGTTATTTTTTAAGTGAAATTGTGGCCAACGCACCCATTTACTCAATGACGTCTGACATATTACAGCATGGATGATTCTTAAGAAGTGCTGACTAAATATTGATATTTTGGTGACGATTTCTAATATGTATAGCCAAACTTAGTGAAGAGAAATGCAGAGAACCACTGAATAGATTTGAACCGAATATTACATGCATATAACTTATTTAACGTGCTGCCGTAGTCCTGTTCTTTTGGTGCTAATCCAAATCGAAAATACACACCAATGGGAGATTATTCTAACATTTGGGTTTAAACATCAATGCATACGAAGATCTTCTTATAAAGAACCTTTCAATGGATTAAAACATGTCATGAATGTTACTTACTTGGTGCAGACCGAGTTTTTTGTCATTATTTTTGTATAGACTAGGCTAATTAGAACAGAATGTAAATGTATCTTTGATGGTTCCCTTCAAAACAAGTGTCTTACAGGTTTTTACCTCATCCATGATAGCCAGCGGAATGGAACATGTTAATTATTGGAGAAAATTGAAAGATTTTCACTGAAATCATTTGGCACAAAAGTTTTCTTTCAAATTGTGTCCTGCAGATCTGTATCCTATCTAATATGGCGGCCAATATTGAAAACAGTTTACCATTGAACCCAATAAAATAAAAGTTTCTTAACATCGTTTGAAAATAGACTCTCTTAACATGGATGCTTATTAGACTGTTAGACTGTGCGTGGGTTAAGATAAACGATGTGCTCTTTAGAGATTAATGTTCATTATTGCATCATAGTTGTATAATTATCCAAAATTATCGAACTATTACTGAAATACCTGTCTGTACGGCGACTAAGCATTCACAAGTTGGACAGCCATCAGTTCCACACTTATATCCCAGGGAACACTTGCTAGGACATGAGAATGAAGATGTACATGTAACCTGTTTCTGTACTACCTCAACAACTTTTAGTCCAACAACTGAAATTAAGAATGCCACATAAATCATAAGTAACAAAACAGCATATGTTCATATACTTATTCAAAACAGTAATCGTAAAAAATATAAATATTTCAGTTTTATCATTAAAACAGTCTTTTTTTAATTTCAAAGAGCTATGTATATCACATTTTGGAAAGGATGTCATAAATACATAGGTTTTTTCCAGCGGGTTTTCATTGCTTTTTAATTCGTACTTTGTGGTTTTGGAGTTAGTATTCTACCTGTATTAGGTTTGATTTGTATGTTTATTATACTGTAGGGGAACAAGATAGAGAAAGTGGAGGTTTGGGTACCCATATACCAGTTGAAACTTACCGCTGGCTTTCACTATTGCCGATATCAAGTCCGGCTCTTCCGAGCTTTCCTATCGTTGTCTACGTTTGTCTTTTTATTGTTTTATTTCGTCTGCAGTTCCCTGGTGTATTTTGGGATGTGATTGTAGTTTTCGGGCTATTGTATGTGTTTCCTGGTATTTTCTCTATATTATTTTTTTTTCTCTTTAACTATGGTAGTTTAATTAAGAATTTCATTTAAATGTAGTGTTTTAGAATGACCCCCACCTATCATAAGGAAATTAAAAAATGTATAAAACTCAGATACTTTACAAAATAAGCAGCATCTGCTGGGAGCCAATATTTCACATTACATTAAATCAGCGTAAAAATAAGACAAACAAGTGTTTTTGTTCTCTCCCAGCTCTGTCTAATGTTTTGTATATTTTGTATTATTTATTTGTTAATTTTATTTATTATTTATTTTTTTTGGGGGGGGGGTTGTGCCCTGTATATATCAGTATCTGTAAGAAGCATTAAATCTTCAANTTTTTTTTTTTTTTTTTTTTTTTGGGGGGGGGGGTTGTGACCTGTATATATCAGTATCTGTAAGAAGCATTAAATCTTCAAATTTTACACTATCTTAAGTAGTTCATGTCCAGAAAAGTTATATTGAGAGACAAAATCACTATGAAGAAAACATTGCTCATGACGTACTTTGAAAAAGCATTCCAATGCTAACTAGGCTCATTTGTGGATTTCTCTGTTGATATCAATAAAGTCGTTCCCCATTTAATTCCCTGAAACCTAATGTTTGTATGCCATTGAAATATTGTAACATCAAAAGAATAATTCTTGTGTCGAATAGAACTATAAGTCCAATACCAAATAGATTTACATGAACCTAAAGAAATATGGTTACAATACCAACCTTGGGGTTTTATACATTCACATGTTGGACATCCATCAGTTCCACATTTGTAACCTACATTACAGCCATATGAACACTTTAACGAACTGCTACAGGTAACCTGCATCACAACAACTTGAGCTAAAAATTAAAAAAAATAACAGGTTTCATACAGAATAACAAATGTAAATGTCGCACTTATTGCGTTAAATGAAGATTGGAAAAAAACTGAAATAAAGAAACTGTCATTCCGTATTTTATTTATGGATGATGAGTAAAAAGATATGATTTTGTGACCATTTTCCTTTGTTCATCAATTAATTGCTATCATGGTGATGTATTCAAATTAATCGCGGACATAACAGACAGCAAAAACGGATATAATATCTTCGATTATTGTTGTATTGTATTTACTTGGCGTCTTGAATGTGCAGGACAATGATGAGGATCGTCATGGGTTTCTTGATTACCTGATTATCAGGGCATTTTTT
>MJUU01044561.1:40623-60623 GCA_002080025.1 Modiolus philippinarum | reverse complement strand
TGAAATCAATATATATATAAAAGAATATTTAAAGTTCTATTGTTATAAATTACTTATATTCCAGAAAAAGTAATGTTTTTTTCAAATAATAATCAGAATTTAACGTACTGTTATAATAAGGAATAATCTTTTATGTAATCTCTTTAAGTTATTATCTATGTAAATGAATTATCAAAATCTGTTTGGTCGTGTTCTTTATTCACAGATTTTTCATTTTTCATTTGAAGAAAAAAAAACAGATGTAGAGGTACATGTTATTTAAATGACTTTGGAAACAAAAAGACATATCTTACTGCTAATCAAGTTTACATGTTTTGATAGCATGAAAGTCCTTGCTTTGGTTGTCATCTTTACAGGGTCACCCGGAAAGACATTTTGTGAAAGACACAGAAAATCCTATCTGTTATGTGAGAAATGAAAAACATTGGTCAGTTATCTCCCTGTACAAAGTTAGTTATATATGGTCAAAGTGGAGATAATTTTGATTAATATATCAATATATATAATAATAATACCGTCTTGAACTTACTATGAGGTATGTGGGTATGAGCAAAGCTCATTGTTGAAGGCCTCATGGTGACTTCAAGATGAGGAACAACAATACAAGCGTTGTTCCTGTGCTTGTTTTTTACCATGTATTTGTAGAGACTTTGTCTCATGTGCATTTACTCCATATCCTTTCATTGACCATCAATAGTTTCTTTTGATATTTAAATTCAAAGTAATTCCACTTTGACCATATATAACTAACTTGGTACAGGGAGATAACTGACCGAAGTTTCTCATTTGTTTCAGCGGAAAAAAAAGTATTCATAAATTAAATATTTATATTAACAAATGTTGAGCTAATATGTGTGTCATCCGGCTATGGTGAACCCTCAACTACAAATAACCGAGAAACTGATCTATTTTAAAAAAAAAGGAAGCTGAACTTCAATAATGAAGTCAAGGTAAAAAAGCTATTTTCCGGTCTTTTCTCCTGTTTTTAACTTTACTTTCTTATAGCGATATATATGTTTTACTATACAATTGGTACCCTTTTTCTAAACACCTAGATAAATGCATCTTCTTTTTAATTTATGTATTTAAAAACTTACGGACAATACATGAACATTCCTGACAACCATCAGGCTTAGTTCCTCCCAATGTGTAGCCATTTTTGCAAGTTAACATACACATGACTGTAGACATACAACTCATTTTAGCAGGTGCTTTTGTCGGTGCTAGTGTTGGTTCTGAATATATATAATATTAAGTAGACCTTTTCTAAGGTAAATATATTTTTTACAATTTGTAACTACACTCAACTCAAATATATCAAAGTATTTCGAGTAATACCCGGCGCATAAATAATATAAAAGATATTAGTTTCATAACATGAATTACCCTTTTATAATATAGTCATTTCGATATAGTTTGTATATTTAACGCCATGCGTTGAAAACATGACTATTCCATAAACGGAAAAGAAAAGGAAGCAATTATATCAAAATCGACTAGCTACTAGAACTAAACTCGAACCCTGAAAAAAGGCACTGACAGTGTAAACCCCTACTATAAAAGGTGCTTTATTAAGGAAAAGGACACATACGTCCTTGATTCTATTTGTGTGGGTGAAAAATGTTTTATGTTTATAATACCATGATGGTAAATTCGCACACTTTTTTTTCTTTCAAGTAATCTTCAGATGTTTTTCTCTCTCTATGGCTGTCTAATGTCCTTGTTTTGTCTTTGTTTTTCACTGTTGTCGTTTTTGCCATGTCTTTGGACTTCGATTTTTGTGGTCATCGCTTCTCTTGTTCCTTCGGTATTCTACTACCGTCGTCTCAACTGTTAAAAAGAGCTGACTGTAAAAACTATGCCGTAAAAGAACAAATGTCATTGATTAAGTTTGCTGGAGTTCTGCATGTAATTATTTTGACACATACTGTCTCTTCATAGGAGATTATATGTTATTCGGGAATCTTTATTGGGGATACGGGTTCATATTCCCTGTCTGTGTTTTATATTGTTATGAATATAGGGCACAGACAGGGAATATGAACCCGTATCCCCTGTGAAGCCCGAATAACTTTTATATTATGTTAGAAGTGCTATAATTTTTCTATTAAGAGCGTTTAAAAACTGTGATTTTGCTACCACGGGGATACGGTCTCATATCCCCTGTCAAGGTAACCAATCAAATTGCAGGATTTACCTGGATATTTCACTTCAGCAGAATATAAGGTGATATCTAGAATAAAAAATATTTGAAAACTCATAGAGGGAATATATAAGTACATTTGTACGTGAATAGGTATACGTATTACTGACTAACTTAAAATTCAATAAACAAAAAAATACAGTTACATGTAATATTATATACAACATACATGGAATGAAAGTACCCGTGTTATTGCATACCTGAAATACAGGTACATGTATTACTTTATACCTGAAATACAGGTACATGTATTACTTCATACCTGAAATACAGGTACATGTATTACTTCATACCTGGAATATAGCTACATTTATACTTTATATCTGGAATACAAGTACATATGTTACTTCATACCTGGAATACAGGTACACATGGTACTACATACCTACAATACAAGCACATGTGTTACCACATACTTGGAATACAGGCACATGCGTTACTGCATACCTTGAATAAAGGTATATATCTAAATATATACCTGGAATACAGGCACATATATAATTAGAATGTACATACCTGGAATACAGGTACACGTATTACACCCATCTCTTCCTTTAGCTCCCAAAACATATCTTGATTTACAGGTCATCATACAAAGTTTTGTTCCGGTACAGGATGCCTCCTTATGCTGAACAACATATGCTACTTGTTGTTTTTGTGGCTGAACATAAGTTACTTGTTGCTTTTGTTGTTGAACATAAGTAACGTGTGGTTTTTCTTTTTGTGGCTGGACGTACGTTACATGTTGTGTCTCTCTTTGTGGCTGCACATCTGTAAAACACAATGATAATATGGAATTGAAGTAACTCAAGGAGTTAAATTCTTGGGGCTAAATTGCATCGACTTCAGCTTCCGTATTTCTTCTGTGGTAATTAATGGTATAATTTTACGATGTCGAAGGAATCCAAGAATTTATAACTGATCTTTTTCATCAATGGGGATTAATCAAATATTGGTATGTGCAGCAACAGCCAGATAGCTGATTACGAGTGCTTATTAAGGCTTTCAACATCTTTTTTTTTAAATTGTGGATTTCCTATGTTTGGGTTCTAGTGCTGCTGATAAGGAATTAATTTCTGAAATGGCCATACAGCTCATTACAATTTATTACAGTTGGACTTAAAGTATGTTTTATTGTATCATGTTCATTTACTCCATGTTCTTTCGTAAAATATTTAACCTCTGTTCAAACATTGGAATTTTTAAGTATCATCAGAATCAGACTGCGTGTCACTTCTTCGAAAGTAATACATTAAATGCCAAGATATCACCTGTTATCAACAAGCTATGAAATCCGCATTGGTGCAGGCTTGTAGGGGAATTAAGAAAGAAAGAACAAAGTTCCAAATAGGTGAAATCCCCATGGTAGGGCATTTGTCTAAAACCTTGCCCAATGCAATAAAAGTGTTCACAGCCTTGTTAGTTTCATTGATATTTAGGTGACTGGTTACTGTATTTTCCACAGCAAATTTGTTCTTTATATTGTCTCAAAGATACAGAAGTAAGATCAATTTGAATGCAATGAAGCTATTTTTGATTAATTAATCTCTTTCTGGACGAAGCATTGTCAAGTCGGTAAATCTGGTGCTGTATGTGCTTGAAATTGTACATACTGTAACGATTTGAGACCAGCAGAGATGTAAATAAGTGATAAACGTAAGAGAAATGCTTGATTTTTTAATTTAGTTGCTCGCATTGCAAAATGTCGATTTTGTCATTTTAACTGCATGAAAAAAGGCGACCATGCCCGTTGACGTCTCGACACAAATTCTAATTCAAGATTCAAGATTTTATTTTATTCAAGACAGAATACACTATTACGCGAGAATTACAAGTAGTACTGAAAAATGCATGTAATAAATAAGATCATGAAAAACAACACAGAGACATTAATAAAAATGAAATGTGAATAATAATAATGATAAAAGCTAAAGCATCTTAATACAAATAACACAAAAATATTCCTATTCAAGATTCAAGGTTCTGATGTAATGTTGTCAGTTTTTGTTTGGAAAAACAGGAAAAGCCAAATATTATGACAATTATGGTCTGATTGATCCAAGAATGTATCGTTATTGTACTATTAGAATCGCAATTATTGATGGAGACTCAGTTTATCATTGTTTTACACCGGACTGGCTATTTATGTTGTTTTTTACCCCTCGTTGTGTCTTTGTTTCCTTGTTTTTCCGACGTTGTCATTGTCCTTGGATTGTTCGTTTTAGACTGACGGTTCGGTTCTCACTTACTTTACAATCGGTTTGAATAATACTACATAAATGTCCAGGACGGTGTAAGCAATGACAAACTTGAGTTTCCGTTAATAATTTCTTAAGGAGGTTTGCTCCTCATGTTTTGGAATTTCTGTCAGATTTTCGGGATCCTCGGGTTTTATCCATTGAAAAGCGTTATAATTTTTTTGCCCATTGACCCTCTTTATTTTTTTCAATAATTCAATTTTATACATCTTTCTAACCATTCTGTAAAAATTTCATTGAATTCTATTTATTCTGTCACATTCATTCATGGTCAAACCTTGCTAATGTTAATCCGATGAAAAATCAGAGGAGTTCAGTTTCCCGCCAAATTTTCAATCACTTATATCTCAAGAACGAAATCATCAACCTATCAATTTTTTTTCACTTAAAATACTTCTTTTTCAATTTTCTAACAAAAATTCATGTTTATTTGAAATCCTTTATATTTTCAAACGGAGTAGCGAACCCCCTTAATTACTATAGGATGTTTGCTATTTAATTCGAAAACAAGTTGAATGTCAGAAAACAGCTTTTTACCATGAATGAATGTGGCATAATAAATGTCGAAATGCTCATTTATGTGAAAAAAAAATAATAAAATCGGGTGTTCATAAGCAATGCATTATAATTCTTTTGAAATTGGTAAAATTGGATAGTCCGAAAATCTGAACATGAGTAGCGAACCTCCTTAAGTAACTTACTTGTGTGCGTAGATACGTGCGTTGTTCGACATGAACAAGGTCTACAACCATTTCGTCCAACATTTCCTAATGAGTAATGTCCCTTACACGTTTCCATACATAATTTTGTTCCTGGACATTGATTTATTGGCTTTGCTTTGGATCCCTATAAGATATATGTGATAAATAATAAGGTTATGTTATAAAAATAAAATATATTTTGCTTACTTAATGTTTAACTAGCCTATGCATTGTTTACTGTAAACGTGGATATATTCGAGGGTTGTTATTTTCGCGCTTTTGTTGCACAAACATTTCGCGAGGGGGTTATTTTGACTCTCAAAGCTTTTGAACTAATCTTTATCATTGAATTTATATATAACAAATTATTCGCGTGGAGGAAACATTTGCTGATTTTACAGAACCGCGAATATAGCGAAAATTTCTACGTTTACAATCCATAATTCTTTGTAACTCTAATTTCAAATGGATTACTTCGAATATTCTTCGGAGTTAAAATCGATGTTTTTACGGTCGTAATTAGTACCAACGCCATTGCACGATAGCAAAATGATTTCAAAACTGCAATTTCAAACGCGGATACAGACAATTTGAAAAGGGGGGTTCCGATTAGAAAATAAGTAAAAAAGTTTGGGTTTTCTCTCAGTAAAACATCAGGATATTCATTAGAAAATACATGATTGTCCAAAAAAAGGGGGGTTCCAACCTCCGGAACCCCCCCTCCCCTTTGGATCCGCCAATGGATTTCATTTTTTTAAGCGCTTCTGGTATTGGAAAGACGCCGTTTTTTTTCACAAATATTACCATTTCTGGTTAATTGGTTGATAAACACCTCGATGTTTGTCAGAATTTTATTTGATTTAAAGGTTAAACAGAAAAGAAAATAAAATGTTTAAGCCTTCCGCCCTTCCCGTTATTTGATGAGAGTCTAATATTTAAATTGATGTGGCCTGAGAAAAAATATTTAAAAGTGTATTTTTCACCAGAAAGGGATAACCAATTTGTATTTTTAAAGATCTTCAGGGTATGCCAGAATACTGGGTTTGAGACAGGATTTGTCCCACAGATCTTAAATACAAACAAATAAAGAAATTCTTTATTGTCAATCGAGCTTAATAATCACAAGTTGAATTTAGATACAATGATTACAATTAATTAAAATGTTTCGATGAATAATACAATATTGATATAATAAAAAAAAAATGGTAAAAAAAATTATAAACACACACAAACGTAAGGGGTACCACAAGCATGCATATATATACATTGGTAAACATGTATATTGGGGTAAGGCAGAGCAATGAATGTATATAACACTCTGAAATCTATGTATAATTATTGCATATAAAAATGTAGTTAATACAGTTTAGATAGTCTCAAGGTAGATGGGTACTCCAATTTTTTTTCCATAGATTTTTCTTATTTTTACAGGAAAGTTTCCTTTTTATATAAGCATTGAAATAAAAAAAAAATAAAAAGGGGGGTCACCGTGCTTGTTTTTAAAATAACTGATATCAAAATAATCAAATATTTCTAATGAATATATAGGGAAAAACAGGTATATTGTTGATTTCTTTAAAACTATTCCATAGAATTCTTTCAACTTTACTCAGGTGTTAGCCCTTTGAATATACTTTCAAAAAGTATAAAGAAAAATGGGGGTCACCGACTTTGTTTTCCATATAATTTGAAAAATGTGAATTTTCATAGTGATATTTTATCAAATTATCATCCTTTTTCAAAAATCCTCTTCCAAATTATCTAATTATCAAGTTAACATACCTCGTCTAATTAGATAAAGACACATGTATGTCCTTTGCATTTTGTATTATGGATACAATACTGATTGCTTCATTACAAATAAAAAATATTTGCATATTTAAAAAACAGATAATACCATAACAGCATAAATAACAAATTCAAAATGGCGGAAGACTACCGATCTACCTTAAATAACTAAATACCGAAGTTACTGTGAATTTAGTTTCTGCATATGCGCATTTCGACAACTTATGTCTCTTCAGTGTATTTATCAAATCACCAAAGGGTTCTAAGGACATGCATAAAATTCTAAAGAAGGAGAATGCTACACCAACCTCTGAAGAGAAATGGTCTGGAATTATGAATAATAATAACCTCCAATGAAAGAAAAATTATAAACTACCTTTTATTACAACAAAGAACTCCAAATTACAATGGCTACAATACAGAATAAGCCACAGAATTTTAGGAACAAATGAATTTTTAAATAAGGTAAAGATAAAAGAAAGTAACAAAAGTGACTTTTGTAATAATTAAATAGAAACAATTGAACACATACATGTATTCTGGTCTTGTCCAAAAGTAATTGATTTATGGGAAAATTTAAATCAGTGGATTAGAACACAAACAGGAATAGAATTACCACTGAATATGACCATTATTATTTTTGGACTTTTAAACAAAAATTCGAGAAATTATATTTAGAAATTTAATCATGTTACAAACAAAATTTTATATATACAGAACAAAAATGAATGCTCAACAATTGAATGATCTTGCCCTTATTAATTACCGTAAAGAAAATCTTTATTTTGAAAGATACTTGTACTATGAAAATAAACCTTTTGAAGTTGCACATACCTGCTGGGGCCCCCTCCATCCAATTTTTGACTAATTTGTCCCAAATGCCCAGAAGCAATAAGGTACATTAACATCAATATTAAGATTTTTTTCCTTTTAATTGGAATAAGAGCTTAATAGCCTGATCCAGCCTGATCCACAAATAACCCTTTTTTATCCTTTTTTTTTAGATTCTGAGTTGTTTACAACTTATGGTGAAGCATTAAAACATTATTAATTTTGTGATACCTAAATGTTCAATTATTGTAATATTATGTAATTGTCAATATGCCAATATTACTATATATTGTTATTTATACCAATAAAACATTACAAAAATATAACATCCGTCACACGGTCAGTGAAATACTAGTATACAAGTTACAATGTCTATTGTTTTAAGGGTAATCTACCTCAGACAAAAGCTCTGTTCTTGACTAAATTTGACATAAATTATCTCGCATATCTAAAATTAATCATCTATTTTAGGTCAAAGTTTACAAATGGTTACCTACTGTATAATTCTTCATAGAATGTCATTTTAGATCATATTGGTTATTTGTTCTTTATCAGTTTTTAAACATCTTTGGTTTTATGGTCTTCCAAACGTTTAGATTTTATCTGCACTACAGAGACATAAGTTGTCGAAATGCGCATATGCAGAATTTAAATTCACAGTAACTTCGGTATTTAGTTATCTATTTAAATATTTATGAATATCTGTTTTATGAATAATTCTGTAAATACCATCTGATTCCAAAATCCGGGAAGCTACAAAAACACAACAGTTCATATTATGTAACAATATTTACGTACGTAATATATGTATATGGAATATAAAAGATAACAGGAAACACCTACAATGGCCGAAAAACATAGCCACATGCCACAAAGTAAATAGGAACTGCACAAGAAAAACCCACAATAAAAAAAAGACAAACATAAACAACGATAGGAACTCGGGACAGCCGGACTTGGTACCGGCACTAGCAATTCATATATGGACTGAAATATACCAAGGGCAAAGGTGTTTTTTAAACATACCATATTTGACCCAAAAACTCCACCTCCTGACATTTGACCCGGAACAAAACCACCACCGTTCATGTGAACTGAAAAAATATAGAATATTCAGCATCAAAAAGTACATTGCACTTTTATCAAATTATGATGTTACGATAGTACCAGTTATCATTTTCAGAAATTCAATTAAAAGATATAAAAGTAGCTGTTGTATGGTGAACATCGATATTTGCCCAATTATATGGGTTTTATTTATATATATATTTAAGGAGTGTTTTTTTTATCCATCTCACTTACTCACTTTGTCGTATTGCACTGTGTGTAATGTGTTAAAAAATGTCACGTTATAATATCAGTTTTAACGTTTCCATGCGCATGGAATAAATATCGCCTTTAAAGCTTATTCTTATCTAAAAGTTTAATTTTGCAAGCGTTCTTCACCATGTCATGTATGGTACTACTACAGGCTTCATGCTGGTTTCTTTGTGTGGTATTTTTTTTTCTTTTCTTTCTTTTTGGGGATTTTTTTTTTTTTAGATAAAAGCAACACAAATCGTTGATTATTCCTTGTGATTTGATTATAAAAAAAAACATGTTCGTTTAGATAAAAGCTGTGTTTAAATTCTTTTAACTTAATTTTTTTTAATAATCTGAAAATTTAATTTCAACAAAATGCAAACTTCTACTTGAATACTAATCCGTGTTGCTTTCTGCTTATTGTTGTTTTTAAAGTGCTTTAACCACCATAGTGCGATGACTGATTCTGACTGAAGAGACATAAGTTGTCGAAATGCTCATATGCAGAAATCAAATTCACAGTAACTTCAGTATTCAGTTATTTGTTACCACTAGGTCAATGCCACTGCTGGTGGACTGTTAGTCCCCGAGGGTATTCACCAGCCCAGTAGTCAGTACTTCGGTACTGACCCGAAAGCTGATTCTATTTGGAACCTCATAATATT
This sequence comes from Modiolus philippinarum, assembly GCA_002080025.1. Lineage (NCBI taxonomy): Eukaryota > Metazoa > Mollusca > Bivalvia > Mytilida > Modiolidae > Modiolus > Modiolus philippinarum. Next base: position 50,875 of record MJUU01044561.1, on the reverse strand, counting down.
TAAATTTTTGTAAATTTTGTTGAAAACTAAGGATTATCTCCCTCATGCAAAGCTCTGTCCTTAGCTAATTTTGGATTTACATTTAGATCATATTGGTTATTTATTCTCTATCAGTTTTAAATTTCTTTGAGTTTATGGTCTTCCAAACGTTTAGATTTTATCTGCACTGAAGAGACATAAGTTGTAGAAATGCGCATATGCAGAAATCAAATTCACAGTAACTTCGATATTTAGTTATCTGAAACTGTCATTGAAACCCGAAGATTAGGACAAATCAGAAACGGTTTATTTCTTTAAATGATGCGCTTTTAATCTAATCAAAACAGAATATAAACCCGAATAATAGTGAATAAATCTGAGACATACGACAAGTGGTAAACAAGTGGTAAACATGATACATGATCAAAATTGAATCGATGTAAAAAATACATGTATACACTTTGTTTATAACTATTGTCGAAATTTTTGTAATTCTAAAACCTACGGCTTAGCTCTCTCCATCGTAGTTTTGTCCTTAGTCATATTTGATATTGCTGATTAATCGGATTTCGTTTGGATTTATGCATTTTCACTTTTTTGAATTTGTGGATTTCCTATATTTCGATTCTAGTGATGCTGATGAGAAATTAATTTCCGAAATGGCGATACAAATGTACAGCTAATCAAAATTAATAGCAGTTGGAGTTAACATATGTGTAATGATCTCATATTCATTTACCCCATATCCTTTCGTAAAATGTGTACATTTTAGTTGAATAATACACCCGCAAGAAATTCTACAATTATTTCATCGTTGAAGGATGTGCGGTGATGTTAGGATGACGACATACAGAAAAAACGTTTTGATCTGTTTTTCAATTAAGAAATAATTCATGGGTGCCGGTGGTTTGTTGGAGATTTACATATGGGTGGCCATTATTTTCGTTAATATTTTACCCAGAGCGTAGCGTAGCGGAGCGAGGGGTAAAATAAACGAAAATAATGGACACCCATATGTAAATCGACTACAAACCACCGGCGAACATGAATTATTTCAATTCTAATATGACAATTTATAATCTTGACGGACCTATAGTGTACACGGTAATGGCAGCCATTACATAAGATTTCCTGACATTTTTGTGCACAAAACATATTATGACGTCGTTTGTTTCAGCGTAAAGACTGTTGTGACGTTTCTCATAATGTTATTGGAGATTTTCATATGGCTGGTCGTCATGGTTTCCACTGTTCTCATATAAGAATACGTGATAACGCGTAGCATACTGAAATTCCCGTATGTTTTCATTTGACACCATTCTTATTTAAAGAAAATCATGAAACTTTGTATATCGTCTCCTTTCTGTTATTTATTTTTAAAAATATTTGCAAAAAATATCGATACTTACCTTGTGGCATACCATGGTAGCCTCCAGGATGAAAATTTACTGAAAGAGGAAGGTATGATAATGAGATAACTTCATTTTGTTAAGGGAAATAGCAGGCCATATATAGTTCAGATTCAAATGGGCAACCTCATACAGAGAATTCAGCTCAAGTTAGTATTTTAACACGAAACGTGTAATTAATCACCTTTTTTTCATGACCTGACAATATACCATTTATATCAAACTATAATATTTTTTTCTTGCCACAGTTTTTCCTTCAATTCCATCACTTTAAGTCATCACTACATAATGTTTACGGTCGATATCAATTTCTTGTGGACTGCTACGTCTATACTATATATATTTTTTCCAGATGACAACAGATCTTTCCCTTTACAGCGTAAGTTTGTTTTTCCTCAATTTGAACTTACTTCCGAAATATATATGTTCAACACGACGTGTATCTTATATGAAGCAGGAGATACATTTGTAAAAAGAAAATGAATTACCCTCTTATTTTAAACCATCATGTGACCCAGCCACTTTGAACTCTAGTAGTTTCGATTGCATTTTATATGCAGATGATTGTGGTTGTTCTCTCCAATAGTGAACAAGGTCTTTAAGATTGTATTGATAGTGAGTCAAAATTTGCTAGTGACTGGAAACTGCTTATTACTATAAATAAATCTAAGGTTATTGTGTTTAATAAACCTGGACGTTTCAAAAAAATTGATATAACCTATCCATCATGATGCACTAGAAAATTTTGCACACTGACCCCAACTTTTCTTTTCAGAATATGATTGTATACATCTTGAATAAACTTTTGACAAAATTTGATGAAATTCTTGATATATTTTCATTGCATTTCAAAGGTCGATTGCTTTAGTGCAAAATAAATGAAAAATCTAGAGGAGTTCAGTTTCCCGCCAAAAAGTCAGGCTCTTAAATCTCAGAAACAGGCACACTGAGCTATCAATGTTTTTTGCTTAAAATAATGTATGATCAATGTTCTAATAAATAAACAAACTAATTTCAAAACCTTGATATTATGAACTTAGGAGTGACCATCCTTAAAACATATACATACACAAACATGTACTTAGGAATAGTGTTTTCATGTTCAGGAAGTTTTACAAAAGCTAAACAAGAGCTATAAATGAAAGGATTAAAAGCTTTTTTCAAACTAAAAAAGGAATTTTCACCTGAAAAACCTAATATTCCCCATCTTTTACATATTTATCACCATACCGTTCGACCAGTGTTATTATATGGGTCAAAAATTTTGGGATTACAATAGACCCTTTCACGATAACTGCGGTCCTAATTTTGCACATGCGCTCATATGCCTTTGAGTGGGTAAAATGCAACGTCATAGTATACCTGACGTCTTGATTAATTGTTCTACGACGTCATTTTTGCGGGAAATGTTTATATTTTCCACTCAAAATCACAGGACCGCAGTTATCGTGAAAGGGTCTATTCTAAACAAAGCGAAACATATTTTCAAAAATTTTAAATGATGAAAACTGAAAGTTTAGCAGTTGAGAAAATCCACACAAAATTTTGTTAATTAGCTTTGGGGGTTAGATCAAATTCATCCAATGCAGCAGTTAGAGGAAAGTAAGGAAGTTTTCCAATTCTGTATTTTGTATTAATTAAAATGCTTAAATATTGGAATAGACTTGAAAATTGACTCAGTACTAATAAACTTTTAAATGAATCTTTTATAGAGTCCAAAAATATGGAAAAAGATAACAAGGAATCATATGTTGGATGTATTAGATTAATATTAAGATTTCTTGGAGTTGAATATTTGTCTTTAAGAATAAACAATTTAAAGCTAATTTAATATAGTAAATTATAATAAATATATATATAAATATAATAAATAAAAACGCATATAATAAATAAGTGCAAAGACTTGTTAAAAAATCAATTTAGAGCTCTGTGGTCTAAAAGCATAAGTGACAGTGGCAAGCACCCGAGGGCTGGTAACAAACTTAGAACTTACTGTAAATTTAAAAACCAATTTAAAAAAGAAACATATTCAAATCTTGGCACAGTCAGAGACAAATATTACCAAAATTTAGAATTAGTGCCAATGACTTGAATATTGAGAGAGGCAGATATATTGATTTAAATGTTGAAGATTGTTTGTGTCGTCTATGTAACGAAATGTAGAGGATGAAATCCATTTTCTTTTGAAATGCACAAAATTATCGCCAAAAAGAAATTACTTCTTGAATAGTACAAAACAAAATTATATGAACTTGTGTGCATTATTTTATTATTATTATTATAAGTAGTAGTAGTAGTATTCAATTCTGTAATTTTTGTTTGTTTGTTTTTTTTTAATCATGACAAATCAATGTATTTCTCTGTATGACATAATGTCCTTGTAATTATTCTGCCTGTATGGGCTACTTAATTGGATACATAAAACATATCATTTATCATTTACTCTACCGGTGCGTCTGATTCAACCAATGGCTTTATTTGATCCGTGTTGTTTATCTGTATGTTTGTCTTCATTTTTCTTTTATGTCCTGTACTCGTGTGGTGTCCATGTATATTCAGTTGTTCCTGGATTGCTCGTTTTTAGACTGACTGGTTCGGTTCTCACTTAACTTCAAAACATTTAGGTACATATTTAACTGAAATTGACTTAAAAACAACAGACTAGTCTTATTTGATATCATACTTACTTTGAGGGTATAAAGTAGCCATATTGACAAGTGCTCTTTTATAAAATCTATTCGAAACGTTTTTTCTTATTCGTCATTAAGAAATATGACTATATTAACAAGTGTTAATTGAAGCAAAAACACACAAGGGACAAACGTTGAGGATACTCTTAAGCCAAAAGTATTTTGTATTTTTTATCATTTTTGGTAATACAGAATTTTACTTACATACACCACAAGCACACAGTAAACATCCCCTTTCATCAAGTTTAAAACAACCAGGGGCACAACGTGGTGGATTCGGACACAGTCCATACGACGCTGAAATTAAGATAGTGATCTTAAGTCAGTTAAATACACAACATATCCCTTTTAAAAAAAAATGTTTCCTTCACAAGTGACTTTGAATCTCAAGGTAGAGCAAAAGTATTTCCCATTGTTTGATAAGATGGCTTATGTTTCGTCCAACACTCTTTCAAAAGAAATCTTAAAGGTTTCATTTTTTTTTAATGTCATTTAAATATTGTCAGGGTAAATAATCTTTTTTTGTAAGCAAAATAAAAAAAGGAAAATTTAAAAGAAAAAAATAGAAAAAAAGAGGAATATGACCGTGAAGCAAAAATTTTCTTTTCGAATCATGATTTTAGAATGAAATACGACTGACATTCAGATATCGTTGTGTTTCCATTTATACCATTAGTCCATACATGCAAACAAATAACGATTACGTGACTTTCGAGATAGGAACTCTCGTGTAATTGAAGGCAGAAACGATAGGCTCGGATACCAGTTAGAAGAAATATTGGATTGCTAAACCCATTGAAATAAATATATACCGAATAAAAAAAAAAACTATTTCTGAAATTGAAGTGCATTTATAATTTTCCTATATGACAATTCTTCAACAATTGACGGAAAAAATAACCTGAAGCGCTACAAACTGATTAAATATAAATCACCCTTAGCTCAACAGTGTTCATTAATTAGTGATTCCCTCTCAATTTATTGATGTATTGATTTTTACGTATAAAATAAAACTGTTTACGGAAATACTAGTAACATGAATTCAAAAGTCCCGTATTACAATGTTTAATTGTGTGTGGTATCTACAACACGTAGAAATTAATTATTTCACCATTAGTGAAATCATCCTTATGAAAATAATCACCCCTTTTCAACTAACTTATAATTTGTGTACATTCATTTTTTTAATAAATGAGGTGGCCAATCCAGCGCTAAACCAAGTCAACCCCTTTGAAAATAAAGAAAGACTTTTAAAGTTCTAAAATGTTGTCTGTAGTTTGGTATCTGAAAATCTTATAAATATAATTTGATTATGCAGTGTTATATTTATATGTATAACTTACATGTACTGGTAACAACCACTGAAATTATGAGTAAATATAACATGTTGTTTCTCTTGTTTGTTCGTCCTGCTTCTGTGTAACAATACTTCAACAGTTTATCAAGGCTTACTTAATATGACCAATCATCCAATTCTTTAGATTAACCTCGAGACAACTATACAGTTTATGCGGAACTATCATCACGAATTAAAAGATAGAACTATCGTTGTCACCTGCTCATCGATGTAACTGTAAGATAATAAAAACCTGTACATGTATTTATTCTATGTACATATAAATAGTTTGTTTGGTAAGAAAGTAAGGTGGTTGAAAAAAAGTTTCCCCCAAAAAATCGACTTTGCTGTCACTGGAAGAAAAGACAATACACTTTTTGCCTCATTCTTAAAGTGAAAAGTGTAACCGTATTGGCATCATTCTGTCAAGTGGTTAATTAAACGTTTGTTAATATAATTGTTTTATATTTAGTAGGTATTCTATCAACCATTATTTTGTAAGAGACAAGTACATCATTTATCCATCATTAGTTTTTCCCCAACAAACAAGAACTCCTATCTCGTAAGATCTGTATCGGTTTTATGTCACCTGCAGAGGAAAGCCTCTTGTCTAAGGGTCTCAATTTCGCTCCGACCACTACATTTGCAGACAAGTTTCGAAATCACGTAGATATCCAGTCTTTTTTCCGACGCCTCCTTCTTAAAGCTCACTTTTTCAACAAAGAACATGAGAATTCTTCTGATCCGTCTTCTGGTTTATCCGAAATTTTCAAACAATTTAATTCAAAAAATTCTACTTGGACTCCAAAGCCTTCCTGGTACCCCACTCTCGACCATTGTTTTACTCAGTGTTTGGCAGAAATATCGAACCTCAACACCAAACCTCTTAGAAAACACAACCTTAACCCAGATGAATAAATGGCACTGCGCCAGCTTAAAGCGAGGCAGGATATAGTCATTAAACGGGGCAGTAGTTGCCTGGGATGCCAATTGTTATGTTCAAGAGGCGCAAATTCAGTTTTTACATGAAATTGGCTGACAACAATACCAAACAAAATAAAAAAACTGTTAAAACCTTAATATTGGATAGTATCGAAAATGAAATTCTACCGGCAGAAGCCAAACACCTGATTGTCACTGAACCTCGAACATCAAGATTTTACGTGTTACCCAAAATACCCAAACCTTGTAATCCAGGAGGGCCCATCGTTTCTGCATGTAGTTGTCCAACGGAGAGTATATCTAGCTTGCTTCATGAGATTTTTATGCCTATCGTTGAAAGTCTCCCTTTCTATATCAAGGACACCAATCATGCATTGAGTGTCCTTGATAATTACAATGTAAGGGGTACAACACCTAAGATCTTCACGATGGACATTACTGCTCTATATACGAGCATCCCTAATAATGAAGCAATTCTAGCTGTTAAACACTTCTTAGATAGGAGACATAATCCCTATTTTGACACTGGAATCCTTCCGAGACTAACAGAACTAGTTCTCATCTTAAATACTTTCCAGTTCAACGGGGATTTCTATGCTCAGACAGATGGGGTTGCCATGGGAACCAAAATGGGTCCTAGTTTTGCTTGTCTTTTTGTTGGATACCTTGAGGAAAAGATGTTCGCAGAGTACAATGGACCGATAACTGACCTGTACAAAAGATAAATTGACGACGTTTTTGGGACGTCAACTGACAGTGAAAGGGATCTCCAATCTTTCATTGACTTTGTGTCGTCTTACCATCCGGCCATCAAGTACACTATCACGGTGAGCGAGTCGGAACTGTCCTTTTTGGACATAACCTGCAGGGTGTCCGAAGACAAAATCGAAACTTCGATCTTCTACAAACCCACTGATGCACACTGCTACTTGAATTATACATCTTGTCATCCTAAGTCTTGCAAAGACGCTATACCTAAATCTCAGTTTTTGCGACTTAGGCGTCTATGCAGTGATGACAATGACTTTAAGCAGCAGTGTAGCCTCATGTCATCATTTTTCCATGAGCGTGGCTACCCCAAAACCGTTATTGACCGGGCTTTAGACTGTGTTTCCAGCAAAGACAGAAAAAGGGCTCTTGTAACCAAAACCAAGAGAGACCGTGACAGGGTCCCTTTGGTTCTGAATTTCCATCCCCATAACGTCGCCATCAGAAACATTTTGCTNATGAAAAAAATCAAATTTTAAATGACACAATTTTTTATTGTGGCAAGAAATATGGTCAGGCGAGGGCCAAAAAGCGTAAAAAAATTGCAAGTTAAGGGAGTATTGTGGTAATTTTGAAGCTATAAGGTGGCAAGATCGAAGTCTATTCTATGTTATCACATATACAATAGACACAGCTTATACCACTGATGTTCATTTTTCTCCTACTAACAACATGGACATAACAGTCTGTCCTAATATATTGTTGTTATAAATACCCATGAATACCAAGGGGCAGGTAACTCTTGCCCTATATATCTCGAGAAAAAGCCTGGTAAGGGGGTTTGAAAATTCCACGTAACAAACAACTACTTTAGTACTACAATATATCCAAAAACAAAGAAATTTAAATGGTAAACTATTTTCTGGGACCGGTGTCCTCATTAACCTTAAACCTGCCGACAAAGGGGGTCAGTAGTTGCCTGGGATGCCAATTGTTATGTTCAAGAGGCGCAAAACCAGTTGTCCAAAGGTCATTTTTACATGACATTGGCTGACAACAATACCAAACAAAATAAAAAACGTTAAAACCTTAATATTGGATAGTATCGAAAATGAAATTCTGCCGGCAGAGGCCAAATACCTGATTGGCACTGAACCTCGAACATCAAGATTTTACATGTTACCCAAAATTCACAAACCTTGTAATCCAGGAAGGCCCATCGTTTCTGCATGTAGTTGTCCAACGGAGAGTATATCTAGCTTGCTTCATGAGATTTTTATGCCTATCGTTGAAAGTCTCCCTTTCTATATCAAGGACACCAATCATGCATTGAGTGTCCTTGATAATTACAATGTAAGGGGTACAACACCTAAGATTTTCACGATGGACATTACTGCTCTATATACGAGCATCCCTAATAATGAAGCAATTCTAGCTGTTAAACACTTCTTAGATAGGAGACCTAATCCCTATTTTGACACTGGAATCCTTCTGAGACTAACAGAACTAGTTCTCAGCTTAAATACTTTCCAGTTCAACGGGGATTTCTATGCTCAGACAGGTGGGGTTGCCATGGGAACCAAAATGGGTCCTAGTTTCGCTTGTCTTTTTGTTGGATACCTTGAGGAAAAGATGTTCGCAGAGTACAATGGACTGATCCCTGACCTGTACAAAAGATAAATTGACGACGTTTTTGGGACGTCAACTGACAGTGATAGGGATCTCCAATCTTTCATTGACTTTGTGTCGTCTTACCATCCAGCCATCAAGTACACTATCACGGTGAGCGAGTCGGAACTGTCCTTTTTGGACATAACCTGCAGGGTGTCCGAAGACAAAATCGAAACTTCGATCTTCTACAAACCCACTGATGCACACTGCTACTTGAATTATACATCTTGTCATCCCTAAGTCTTGCAAAGACGCTATACCTAAATCTCAGTTTTTGCGACTTAGGCGTCTATGCAGTGATGACAATGACTTAAAGCAGCAGTGTAGCCTCATGTCATCATTTTTCCATGAGCGTGGCTACCCCAAAACCGTTATTGACCGGGCTTTAGACTGTGTTTCCAGCAAAGACAGAAAACGGGCTCTTGTAACCAAAACCAAGAGAGACCGTGACAGGGTCCCTTTGGTTCTGAATTTCCATCCCCATAACGTCGCCATCAGAAACATTTTGCTAAATAAATTTAAGCAAATAGTCCAGAAGGATCCCCTGATGGCGGAAGTGTTTCCTTCCCCTCCCCTCACGGCATACAGAAGGGGCAAAACTATCCGTGAGCATTTAGTCAGCAGAGCTCTAAAACCAAGAAGAGTTATTGCTGACTATCGGGGAACAAGAGGATGCAAGAGAGCCAGATGTGTTACCTGTCCTTTGTATTGGAAACTAGCGAAGTCCGCGGTCAAGACAATGCATTTACAATTTATAACGGTTTTACCTGTATAACAGAAAATGTAGTGTACGTGATTATCTGTAAGCTGTGCTCAAAACTATATGTTGGGGAGACTAGCCGCCGATTGGGTGATCGTTTTGCAGAACATTTACGTTCTGTTAAAAATAAACTTGACTGCCCAGTCGGCAATTTTTGTCTTCCTGGACACAGCCAGCATAATCTACAGGTCACTGTTCTAACCAAAGTGGAAAAGGGTCGTGATCATAGACGTATGCTTGAACAGCGAATTATCCATCACCTCGGTACAGTACGTCCTTGGGGAATAAATGTAAAACAGAACACTGTGGATTAGATATTGTTTGTCTTTTTTGTTATTTATTTGTTTATTTATTAATTTATTTTGTAATTTCTAGTGATTTTGGCTAATCATCCGTTGTTTGCCCTTTTATTATTTATTTGTTTATCATTGAGTTTGTAATTTCTACGTATACACCTAACGTTATTTTTTTTCTATTTAGGCCATGTCTTTGATGTTATTACAGGGTTTTAGTTGGAGACAACAGAAGTGAGACGTGTCTCTGGTCCACGGTGATGTCCTGTTCTTCTTTTTCCACCCTCGTAAAAGGAGTTAACTCCGAAAATTTTGGCCTTTTCTTTCTTGTACATATATTTTTTAGATTTTAGTTTTAATTCATATTTTTATTTTTTGTTGTTCGCCATGTACGACAGCTATACATACCTTTTCATTCTGTCTGATTTATATGACATTAAGCTGTCTCGCAACATATATTTTTA
>MJUU01044561.1:18481-33693 GCA_002080025.1 Modiolus philippinarum | reverse complement strand
TCAATATCTATTTGGAAACCAAATTTCATTGAAATCGGACAATGTTGAATTTTCCCGCCTTTTTTGGCGGCCATTTTGAAAATGGCATTCAACGAACAATTTTTAACATCGGTTTTGAAGTTCTGACATCAATAACTATTTGGAAACCAAATTTCATTGAAATCGGACAACGTTAATTTTTCCCGCCTTTCTTGGCGGCCATTTTGAAGATGGCGGTCAACAAACAATTTTCAACACTGGTTTTGAAGTCGCAACATCACTATCCATTAGGAAACCAAATCTTATTTTAGTTGAACAATGTTGAATTTTCGCGCCTTTTTTGGCGGCCATTTTGAAAATGGCGGTCAACGATCAACGAAAAATATGAAAATTTTGAAAATTCTGTGAAAAAAAAGGCAATAACTCCTACAAGGGTTTTTTGATTTTCACCTAAATTTCAGGGTGAGTAGATCTTGATATGCTGAACATTTTTTGCAATTTAAAGTTGACCTCTATCTGCTATAGTTTCTTTGATAAAAAATAAAAAATATTAAAATTTTGACAAATTTCCGGAAAAGGGGCAATAACTCCAAAATTGGTAATCAGATTTTCTTCAAAATTGCAGGGCGGGTAGATTTTGCCATGCTGAACACTTTTCCCTGATGTCAGATTTTTGATATCTATAACGGTTTTCGAGTTATTTGCCAAAAACAGCAATTTACCCCTATGTGCTATTTTTGGTAACGGCAGCCATGTTGTTTGGTCCTCGGATTCATCGGATACAATTTTAAAAGAGGATACCCTGGTGATGATTCAGGCCAAGTTTGGTTAAAATTGGTTCGGTGGTTTCAGAGGAGAAGATTTTTGAAAAAATTTACGACGGACGGACGGACGACGGATGCCAATGGATGGCAATAGCTCACATGACACTTCGGGTCAGGTGAACTAAAAAGGCCTCAGGGTAAATTCAAGATGAGGAACAACAATGAAAGCGTTGCTCCATTACCTTAAGGATGTATTCTCCTGAGGGGTCAAAATTTTCCTGCATCCATTTTTTCCTGAAACCTACATTTTTTCAGTGCTAGAACCCTGAAAATATCATTTATGAAGAGAAAACCACATGTCCGTGTGCATTTTGTTTGTGCTATAGTCATTTGAGAACCCCTATTTTTAACGATTTTGAGCAAATTTCACAAATTTTGGCCTTTTGGGGGGCCATTTCGGGCTAAAATTAAATATCGATTTCTAGCATCAAGTTTTCTCTCAAAGTTTCCATATTGTTAGATCTCATGAGTCTGAAGAAATATCAATGATAAAAAACATAGGTCTGTGTTGATATAAGAAAGTTTTGTAAGAAAATGTTGCTTTTTTGGTCAAATTCAAGACTTCGTAAAATCTGTAAAACTCTAGATTTTTCAAAATTCCCATCAACAACACTGTCAGACCTCACCCTTTTTGTTTAAATAGTTGGACAATTATATCTTGAAGAACTTAGAAAAGAAATCATATGAACTAGAGGTACTGCTGAACGCAGGAGGGCCCCGCAATAGGCAGTCACTTCCTTTGTACCAAATTATCAACATTTGTTTAATGAAAATATTGTAAAATTAAAAGTTAAAAAGTATCGGCAAATAGGATGTAGTNTATGAAATCATTCCCACATGTAGTAGCCCAGAAAGCTATGACGAAAAATTTTCATACACAGAGTGGTAAAATAAAAAGTTAAAGTATAGGCAAACAGAAAGTATTGGCATGGCAAATCTGAAAATAACTTACGACTGTTGGTCCCCGAGGGTTTTCACCAGCCCAGTAGTCAGTACTTCGGTGCTGACCCGAAAGCCGATTATTTTTGGAACCTTACAATATCTAATTTTTTGTGAATTATGTTGAAAACTAAGGAGTATCTCCNAAGTTATTTCGGCAAACAGGAAGTAGTGGCATGGCAAACCTGAAAATAGCTTACACGATACAACTCATCATCATGAAGCTTTAGACTAAATATGAAATCATTCCCACCTGTAGAAGCCAAGAAAAAATTGACGAAAAATTTTCATCCATAGAGTGGTATAATAAAAAGTTAAAGTATCCGCAAACAGGAATTAGTGGCATAGCAAACCTGAAAATTGCTTACACGGTACAACTCATCATCATAAAGGTTCACACCAATTATGAAATCATTCCCACATGTAGTAGCCCAGAAAGCTATGACGAAAAATTTTCATACACAGAGTGGTAAAATAAAAAGTTAAAGTATAGGCAAACAGAAAGTAGTGGCATGGCAAACCTGAAAATATTTACACAATACAAATCATCATCATGAAGCTTTAGACTAAATATCATATCATTCCCAGTTGTAGAAGCTCAGAAAACTTTGACGAAAAATTTTCATCCACAGAGAGGTATGATAAAAAGTAAAAGTATCAGCAAACATGAAGTAGTGGCACGGCAAACCTGAAAATTGCTTATACAGTACAACTCATCATCATAAAGCTTCAGACCAAATATGAAATCCTTCCCACCTGTAGAGGCCAAGAAAACTTTAACGAAAAATTTTCATCCATAGAGTGGTATAATAAGAAGTTAAAAGTATCGGCAAACAGGAAGTAGTGGCACAGCAAACCTGTAAATTGCTTACACGGTACAACGCATCATCATAAAGCTTCAGACCAAATATGAAATCATTCCCACATGTAGAAGCCCAGAAAGCTTTGACGAAAAATTTTCATCCATAGAGAGGTAAAATAAAAAGTTAAAGTATTGGCAAACAGGAACTAGTGGCAAGACAAACCTGAAAATTGCTTACACGGTACAACTCATCATCATAAAGCTTCAGACCAAATATGAAATCATTCCCACATGTAGAAGCAAAGAAAACTTTGACGAAAAACTTTCATCCATAGAGTGGTATAATAAAATGTTAAAGTATCGACAAACAGGAAGTAGTGGCATGGCAAATCTGAAAATTGCTTACACAGTATAACTCATCATCATAAAGCTTCAGAACAAATATGAAATCATTCCCACCTGTAAAAGCCCAGAAAACTTCGACCAAAAAAATTGTTGACGGACGGACAGACGGACGGACGGACGGATGGACAAAGTGAAAACTATAGGGCACCTGCATCTCGATGCGGGGCCCTTATAAGATGAATACTTTTCTTGAAAATTAATTTTCATTACCCCTACCCCAAAATCGGCTAAATTCTGACCTAGATAATGGTCAAATTTGGTCAAAAAGTAGAATTTTCTATTTCTCGAAAAGTAATGGTCGTAGATACATAATTTTTTGACACGATCTGGGAGGGTCATTATAAAATATATATCCATAAAATAATGTCACTAATAAGGCAAGTTATAAGATTTATTCATAAACGAGATTGAAACCTCAGGAGAATACATCCTAAATCTAACCATGTATTTATAGTTTTCGTCCCATGAACATTGACTCCATTCCCCTTTATTTGCTCATTTACGGTGGAGTTTTGTCTCTCGTGCAGTGTGGAGTCCGTAAAAAGATTCCCTGAGCTTGAGAGGTATGCCCTACATGATGTACTTGTTCATGTGAGAATTTCTCATATGAATGCACTATCAAAATTCAACTGTTGGTTTTCTTGTTTGGTAAAAATTTAAATATTTTTATACATTTTTTGTATATTGCCCACATCTCCCGATTTTACTTGCCAAGTTTTCTTCCAATCAACTCAATGAGTGTCCTGTGATCGTTTATGTGTTGTATTGTCTATTGGTCCCTTAATCATGCAAAGGATGACAGTGTTAATAAAAGTACCTTGCACGATATGTTGCTGGTTGACGACCCCGCATCTATTGCAAAATGAATACATGGATGTAGCGTTGTTCAACATTTTGCAAGTGAATTCCACTCAAGTCGGTAAGAGGAGCCGTCTTGAACTTACTATGAGGTTTGAGTGTTTGCTCTTTGGTGAATGCTCCATGGTGACTTCAAGATGAATAACAAAAATGAAAGCGTTGTTCCATTTGCTTAATCTTACCATGTATTTATAGAGATTTTGTCCCATATCGTTTACTCCATATCCCTTCATTTGTTCATTAGGCCCTATCAAGTTAATTTGTAGATTCTCATCCACCTGTAACAAAAATCTGGGGTGGATGGGAGGGTTTTATTTTATATTTTTTACTGATTTTCACTAAAATTGATAGGAATTTAAAGAGATTTTCTGAAAAATTGAAACTAAAAAATTGAGCTTAGAAAAATGGGGCGGGTGGGGATGAGAATCTATTAATTAATTTGATGTGGCCTTAGTTGTCAAACTGTAAATCACTGAATAACTCACTTTTATTTACACTCAACAGGTTCCCTCTAATAAGTCTATAATATAAAGAATGATAATTACAACTGAATATTTAAACTCTTATTTAATATATAATCATGTGGTAGTTATATATTTCCTGTTTTATTCGCTTGCTCTGTACTTCCTAAAAAAGAACAAAATATAGTGTATGTTGAAGATTTGGTTATCCCCCTTAGTTTAAAATATTAGAACTTGAGAACGGAGAACAATGAAAGGGCCTATATAATCCTATGTTATCTCTGATAATTGTATATTGTGGTTTATTTATTATTTGTTTCCTCAGTTTAGATTCTGTTAATTTAATAATATTTTATTGCATTAAATCAAAGCAATGGGATTGGGCACAAGTTATTGCAACTTAATGTACGCCCTCTCCCTACAATAACAAATGGCATGACAAAAAGCAAACATCATACATATATCTGTGTAGAAAAAAAATAATAACAATATCTAAGTTTTCTCATAATGATATAAGCAAAAAATAAAATGAACTATACCTCACATAACTCATAGGAATCTTTTAGTATTTTTTATATATTGAAAGACTTTTTCAAATATACTCAAATTTGTTTGCAATGTTAAATTATCCCTGCCAAAGAGTAATGTCTCGATATCCCGGTAATTTTCTACATTCACTGAGCTGTCTGAATAAAATTGTGCGTTCATTTTGGTACACTGGGCATGGTTCGATTATGCAGGAATGTAAAATTAAAAAAATAACAGAAAGGTAAATTCTTTCATCTTTTTGGACAGCATGATCCTCCCAGTAATGTTAGCTTACTTACAAAAAGATGATATTCATGATATTCGTTGTTCCTTTGCTTGTTTTTTACCATGTATTTGTAGAGACTTTGTCTCATGTGCATTTACTCCATATCCTTTTATTCACCATGTCAGTGCAATACCATCACTAATGCACTATTAAGTTTATAATGAGACGTCTGTTTAATTGGAAAATGACATAAAGTAACATTTCACCAGTTTTACAGCAAACCACCCGATAATACAGCATCTAAAAACTACTAGGAACATAAACTAAAAATGCTTTTAATGTGACTCACTCATCACATTTGTTGAATTTATGTCAGACGCGCCCCTACTTTTTATTTAATGAATTTGCTCTATATATTGAGTTAAGACACGTGACAAGTTTTCATTAAATTCTTGACACAGCTTCCTGGCTTTTAGACAAAAAATTGTCCCGATGTTAAACTAAGCGAAAATTCAGAGCAATCAATTTCCCGCCAAATTTTTGTACCCATCTACCTCAAAAGCACACGTAATGAGTTATCAATTTAAAAGGGTTAATGAAATCCTTGATATTAACAAAATCTGGAGTAAGCCTCCTTAAGTTCATTTTTATAGTTTAAGGTTTTGCTTCTTGCTTTATTTCACTGTCCTAAGATCAGAGTCCTATACTTATAGCTACTTTTAAAAGAAAAAAATATATTTTGAGCATGTTCATGTACGTACAAAGTCCCGTGGGTGGTTCCTCACATTTACACAATGGACAACCATTTTTGTCAGCCTTGTATCCTGTATAACAGTCTTTATCACAGTCGAAGACATCTTTACAGACAATGACATGAAGAGTTGTTCCCCTTGTTGCAACGGTCGTCTTTTGTGTCGGAGGTGCATGTGGTGTCGTATATATCTTTGGAAACTTAATCTACAATAATTTAATCATATTTATGTGTAAGCCACCAAAGGCATAATACATATCGAACAATAAATACCCCTTTACTGCTCGATTTTAAACAGGCTGCTTCAAATTCAAAACATATTTTCTTTCTTGCAACATTTTGGCTTATTTCAAAAACGACAAAAAGTTTGGAGGTCAAAGTCCTTATCACGGTAGGATAACCCCTTACTCTAATCGTATATAGATAATCTTTACTTACAAAAGAAAATATTTTAAGTCCATTACTTCATTTTATGGAAACCTGCAATATCTGAATTTAAAAAAATGATTACAACTAAAAAGAATTTCCCTCTGTCCATAGATGCGTTATTCTTTATTTAGTTTTTATTAGTTATTTGTTCTCTTTCACCCTCTTGACATCTTTTGGTTAATCTTCTTCTAAATGTGTTAATTTAATCTGCACTGAGGAAAATTAAATTTGCGAAAGCGTCATCTACAGAAGCAAAATTTAAGGATGTTCGCTGAAGATCATAGGAGTTTTTCGCCATTTTTAAACACTTGTATATCCAAGAGGACATTAGTAACCTATATTTTTTTCATAAATTAATCTCTTTGTGAAGGTAAGTGCCATTATTGTAAAATTTATTTTGAAACACAAGTTGACCTTCTCTATATTTGTAAAATTGTGTATCTGATGATACCTCAGTTTTTATAGGGGTTCACACTGCTAGTGCTTCAGTTGTGTGTGGCGTTCTTGTTCATTTTTGTTTATTTCTTTTGTTTTTGTCATACTGTCTCAATTCGTGTTGGATGTGAATTGCCGTGATTTTGGATTTATGAATTTAGAATTCCCCTTTCCTCGTTCTTGCTTCGGTATTCGTTTGCCGATGTATTTGATCTTAATTATCAATGATTTTTTTCACAAGTAGATAAATGTATAACCGAATATTTTGCACTTCAAGAAAAAAAATTGATACTTGGTTTCTATCAGGGTTCGAAGAAGGTGTTGTTTTTGTCAAATATAAATATTATTATTGCAAAATGGGCTCATTGGAATACATTCTTTTAGATATCAAGAGATTTTTTGAAAGAATTAAAGGCTAATCTTAATGTTAAACTGCAGATAAAGAGTAAATCCAAATTTAACATAGATAATTATATTAAAGAAATATTAGTTATTATTAGTTCATAAATAATTTTGTGTGTTTTTTTTGTGTGTGTTTTTGAATTGTATATTGAAAATTTATGTAGACGTAATTTTTTTTAATAATTGTAATTATTGTTATTATTTGTGTATATTATAGTTTATTTTATAATATGGGACCCTGTCAATGGTAGCCTGGGCCATTGACAGAAATGTAACAGGCAAAATTAGAAATAAAGAAATGTAAAAAAAAACCTTTTTTCAGTTTTCTAACAAAATATCGCATTTATCCGAGATCCTAGTTATCTTAAAATTGACCAGAGAACATCCTTAAAGGAACTTTGGTATTTAGTTATGTATGCGTTATCTTGGACATTTATTTTCTCACCTCTGTGCTTAATACTTTCGTAGTTGAATCTGTGTTTCTCATTTCTACTGTATCTGTGACAGATTGTTGAGATAATGCTTGTGTTGCTACATGAGTGTTTTCTTGTTCTTTATTGACTACGGTACTTGGAACACTTGGAACACTTTCTGGTGAAGTTGACGGATACAACAGCAAAGGTGTAGTGAACTGTTCACTTTGGTGTACTCTGGTGGTTGTCTGCATTTGATTGGCTGCAATTTTTATAGGTTATATTTCACTAAGGATGAACGCATTGTCAAACTGATGTAGTATTGTCATAGTTAACTATGACAATACTACAATACTACAATACTACAATAAGGAGCAGCTTCACATCAACTTTTATGCTACATCTAATCTACATTTTCTATACTTGTAAAAGGTCATTTTCTGTTTATGTGAATAATATGTATTCAGAAATTGTTTGGTTTTTGAAAATATCGATGCATAAATAGAAATGTTAGTTTCAGATAACTGTATTATTATTGAAAATTACTCAAAATAAAACAGAACTTTCGTGGTTGAGGAATGAGTCTTCTCAATACATTATCAGAGCCCATCATCTGTGACCATCAATTTTAATTTCTATATAATGGTAATCAATTTTATTTTCTATCGAATGTAAATGCTCATGTAACATAAGACAATAAATTTACAATTCACGAAAATACATTATATAGTTAGATATGAATTGCCGTGATTTCGGATTTTTTATTTTGTAATCCCTGCTTTCATTATTTTTGTCTCGGTATTCGTTTGCCGATGTAAAATTGCGGAAATAGAATTTTACATTGCCCAACCAGAAAGGGTTTCAGATTCTGTGTTGCATTACAATGTTGTATTGATATCTAACTGGCAAAAACTATTGCTTCATTCACTGCCAGATTCTTAAGAGTTATGCATTTGAAATTTATTAACTGAATGTTAACGCTAATGAGCTTAAAGAAGACCAGCAATAATTAAAAAATAGCATCTTTTTATTGCATATAATCCGAGCTAACGATTTACTACACTTGCCCTCTTTATTCTTGTTCATTGTTGATTTTTTTCACAGTAAATTCAAACTTTGGGTTCTAGTGCTGCTGATGAGGAATTAATTTCCGAAATGGCCATACAGCTCATTGAAATTAATTGCAGTTGGGAGTTAAATTATGTTTTATGGTCTCATTTTCATTTACTCCATATCCTTTCGCAAAATATTTAATACAGGAGTTCGTCTTTTAATGCAGTTTGGAGTTGGTAAAACAATTCCCCATGTTTGAGATGTATACTCTTTATTTTTCTAGATATGGTGTACATGAAATTATATCTCATGTGTACACTTTGTTTATAGCTATTATCTAAATTTGTGTAAATCTAAAACTAAGGTTTAACTCATTCCATCGTAGTTTTGTCCTTAGCCATATTTGATATATATGGAATATAGGACATTTTGTTTTTGGTACGGACTTCATCACGACCAGTATCAAGTGAGCCCGCTAAGGCGATCCTGATGAGTTACGCCACGATAAAGTCCATATCAGAAACAAAATTTCCTATATTTCTTTTATCGGTAATTCACATAATGATAAACAGAACTCTAACATAAATTGAAATAAATTGAAATTTCTATTGAAGTACAGTAAATTTATTGTTTATTGCAATAATTAAGTATGAACACGGCAAAATAGTACAAAACATGACGTCAGCTTAGCAACCCGCACGTGATGCCTTCACACTGACCAAATAATTTGTGATAATGTCCAGTTCGGTTATACTGGGATTATCAGTCTCTATAGATCAAAGGAAATTCAAACAAATTACCGATTATACTGATTATTTGGGTTTCGTTTGGTTTCATGCATGTTACACATTTTTTTAAATCGTGGATTTCCTATGTTTGGGTTCTAGTGCTGTTTTATACGTATAATGGGTACTTACGACAATCACATTCAATACATCCAGTCATCGGATTGGATTTGGTCGCGCATGGCAACTGACAGTTCCGCCATTCTGTAGAACAACTTTTCCCTGTTGGACATAATAAAATATTATACCAATCTATTACTGCAAATCCAAAACAGACTCATCATGTAATACGATTTATTCCTACTTAATGGTAAAAAATAATCCTTGTACCACTACACATAAAATTACAGGACAAACTCAATGATAGAAACTTAAGCAACATTATGATCCTTTGACCCATAAGGTGCAAATGTAACCAAAGTTCAAAAATAAGGATACTGCAGATACTTTCCACATCGGCCTCGTTCCTTGACCTTTATCTTGAAACAGAGGTACACTACAAACTACGCTGTATGACAAACACGAAGACTTCACTTTTCCAATAGTCAACTTACTTTTCTTTGCAGCAACATTCTAAAAGCTCCAGCATATGGAGTTTACATTTCCCAAATCATTCACTACTCAAGGACTTGTGGTCGATACAGTCACTACTTTGATAGAGCTCGGTTGCTATCAAATATGCTACTTAAGCAAGGGTATGTTACCCATAACTTGAAGCCATCACAACAGAATATTTACGGTCGACATCACGATTTTGTGGACCGCTACGGGATATCTGTTTCCAAGATGACAACAGATGTTTCCCTTTATCGCTAAAGTTTGTTTTTTCCTCTACTTGATCTGACTTTACTACCGGAGTTCAACACGGCAGGTGTCTTATTAGAAGCCACCTCCGCTAGCCAAGGGTTACGATTCGCTCCTCTCATCTTCAAGAGGAGAGGAGCGGATCGTAACCCTTGGCTAGCGAAGATGATTAGAAGCAGGGGATGCTTATTCTACCGGCGCACCTGACCTCACCCATGATTTTCATTGTGTCCGTATTGTTCATCTGTTTGTATGTCTTTATTTTTCTTTTCTGTTCCACACTCATGTCATGTCTTTGTATCTTGGAATTTCCTAGGTTGCCGTTGTCCCCTGATTGTTCGTTTTTATACTGACGGTTCAGTTCTCGCTTATTTTACTCTGAAAGAGCTTAAATCCGAAAGCCATGAAAATCTCCACACGGTCAAAATATCTAGTAATACAAAGAACTGCTGCAAAGAAAGTATCTAATTTATATGCTTTATTGGGAAATTATAAGAGATGATTCAATCAAGGCGAACAAATAGTACAATTTATTACAAGTGAATGAAAAAATTACGTGAAATCGAAAGGATCATTTTCGTATCGGTGTCCACTTGATCCATGTGCTATCTGGAGGTAAACAAATACTTTCGCAGTCATCCAAATAAAATCAAACGACTGCTGCATAAAAGGTCTATTATGTTCTACATCCGAATATAATTTTTTTCTTAACTACATAATGACTTAACCACCAATCAGGGTATGAGTTAGTGCAAAAATTTAATTACAAAATTGAAAAAACTCTTTGGCAGAAACAATACGTATGAACACATACAAAGAATTCTAATATGATATCCTTAGATCGCCTTGTGTCCATAACCTTGGTAAAATCCGCATACATTCGTAACCTGGTACCCTGGGAAAATATTTTCCTTTACGCAAGCTTCACTTCAAATATAACCCCAGGTCATCAGCAATCCCTTCCTAAATTTGGTTGGCTGTATAAATCGCCATCTTTATTACAAAAAATTGAACTGGTATTTCGCGCGTTTCTTTCAACTGCATCAAGATAGACTGTATAAAATTTAAATAAAACAGCCGACTGCTTTTCTTGTCCAGCTATTGAATTGATTAATCGTTTTTTCTTAGTTATTGCCATAAGTAGCACAGAAATCCGTTTTAAAACCAAGTTCATCTCAATCAGCTGTGTTTGTTTACATTAACACCGGTTATTACGTCACGTACCTATATTTCGGAATAACAATACATGACGTCAGATCCTACCCAAATTTAGAAACATTCCGAATGTTAAAATCCGATTCAAATTTGAATCGGATTCAATGCTGGTGACCTGACTCTATATTCGAACCGGAAGCCGCGTACGGTAAAGAGAATATTGAGTCAGGATCGCAGAATACATATATTCGTGGATGTAGGGTCTGTAAGTCTCGTCATTTGACACCGAGAATTCACGATAAAATTGAAATTTGAAAACGTTTTCCGCCAAAAGATGACGTTTTAGAATTATGACGTTTAATATTTTGTTTAGAACGTCATATATTATCGTGCAAAATGTAACTTAGGGGTACAAAAATTGTTCCCGGAAGTTTCAATATTCAACGAGACTTACAGAACCTATTGTCATGACAATCGACGGTACTTTTGATAACGTCATAGACAGTTTGACGACAGTTTTTGCAGCGTCATTGAACAAAACATCATACTTTACGGGCTAAAACGGCTGTTTCACCTATGAATACAAAGACGATATCTTCTTCCGTAAATTGTGGTTTACAGTGGGAGATGACCCATGTGAGATCGATGCACGCGACCTCATCTCACACCGGTAAATGACCAACCAGACGTGTTGATTTTTGTGATACAACAATCGTAAACGTCATAAAACACCTGACATCACAATGTATAGAACACTCAAATGGCGATATCGTTGTTCAAACAGTAAAGGTTTCCAGACGTTTGTTTTCACTATTTACGGAAGAAATAGGATCTTGCATCAGATCAGAATTAAAGATCGGGATATCTTTCACTCGTGTAAGAAATTCTACGTCTTTTCCTCTCGTTTCGCTACGCTCCACTCCAGAAAAGACGAAATTTCTTACACTTGTGAAAGATATCCCGATCTTTAATCTGATCTTATTCAAGATCCTATTAATCTTTTCTGTACCCTGTAGGTGTCATATTAGAATCGAAATAATTCACGGGAGCGTGAATATATGTCAATTTTACCACAGGTTTGCACTTTATGCCTATATTTTACCCCTCGCATACGCTCGGGGTAAAATATAAGCCACAAGACTACTATATGAATCGTGGCTGTTTCAAAAATGCCAGCGGCAAGTCTGTACCCAATTTATCCTGAATTGTACCCTACCCCCTCCTCCCATCCCCTGATTTGATGGTAGTATTTGACAACAGTAATGGTCTTCTTTATCAAAGTTTTACGGCACCTTGTATAATGATTCGGCTACCTTATAACAATATCTTTCTGTCTGTGTTATATTCGTCTTTATTTATAACGCTCTCAGCGTAATTACAGAAAATAAATCCAGATTTTATTTCAATAAATTAAAAACTATTCAGTTATTTTATTCTAACATGGCATTGAGTTACCTCCATTATTTGATCCTGTAAACGTCTCTCCAGGATTTGATGGATCAAAATGATGTTTACAATCACATGTACATCCGGTACTTGTTGGTGACGCACATCCGGGAGGACAAAACAAACTGTTGCAAGGACCGGAAGTCTTTGTCAGTTCAAACAGAAAAGCTATCAAGTAAATCAGTAAAATTTATTTCAAAGTGCTTGTTTACTATTAAAACAGTTATCTATCTGGACTCAACTAAGATTTTCTTTATTTCATTTACACAAGCTGTTTTGGCTAATTGCATTGTGTTGAGAGGAGGCATATTTCTTATATTTTTTATCTACTATAGTAGTGGATAGTGAACGAACAAAAAGTGTGTTGGTTTATAGCTAAATACATGTAAACGTTCTTTACAACGTTACTCGATTGATAACTTGCAACTTTTAACAATTTGATTTTTGATTTGCGTCTGGCAAAAGTTTCATTTCAACAGGTTTTATTTCACATCCTTCTGAAAGACTGATTCTGATAGAGAAACTTTGTTGCGAATTGATTGAAAGCATACAACGAAAACACTGTGCAAGTATAGAAAGGACTGATTGGCACCACTGTCAACAGATAATTTCACATTTCACTGGATAGTATTTTCCGCAACCAATTAAATGTAAAATATTCTCATTTATTAACTGATGACCCATTTAATACAAATGTATAACCGGAAGTTCTTGGCACATAGATTTTATACAGGGCAAATGCCGTGTAAAGAAATTTATACAGGGCAGATGCCCTATATTAAAATTAATACAGGGTAAATGCCCTGTATAAATGAATCGGCCATATTGGTTTCGTTACACTCTGTTTTCTGTGTCTTTCTTGCATATGTCAACTTTTTTCTTCTTTTTGTCTATTGATTTTAATTACTGAGAGTGAGAATAAAAAAATAAACACATCACAACCCCGAAAGATTTCCTTCAATAAAGTTCCAAATATTAAGACGGTGCTATACAGTTATATAGTACTTGCCAGCAGAAAAATAGTACTCATCAGCCGCATCCCGTATCAGCTTGTACGACTGATACCACACCAGATCACTAAGGGATTTATAAACAACATGATGATGATAGTGCAATATTTTTTTCTACTACGAGTTGAAAATTCAATAGAAATCTTTTTTATATTGCCTTGACTAATATCGAAATTTGCATCCTGTAATTAAGATTGGTAAAGATAATGCCTGCAATTTTAAGTCATCAGTTAATAAAGGTGTCGCCTCGGGCCAATACAGGTGACCTCAACCCAATACGACTGTACTTGGACATTATACAGGATTAATATGAAAAAAATGTGGTATTGAAATGAAAGTTAAGATTCGCTTGACTGCTGCAGTATTTACCAAAAAGCCCGGAGTATTTCCTATATACTAATTAAGCGACCATATAATCATTGAATCTCATAATTCTTCGAGATCCTATAACTCGCTAATAAAGGATGGATGTTCTCAAACTATATATCCTAAACATAATGAAGAATGTTTGGGCTGCTAGAACTTGTTTTTCTTATAGTATAAAAAAAAGAATATTCATAACTCACCTTTAGCTAGAATTATATACTGTAGAAAGGCGATAGATCATATCCACAACTCACCTTTAGCTAGAAATATATACTGTAGAAAGACGATAGCTCTGTATACATACATAATATCCATAACTCGCCTTTAGCTAGAATTATATACTGTAGAAAGGCGATAGATCTGTATACATACATAATATCCACAACTCACCTTTAGCTAGAATTATATACTGTAGAAAGACGATAATTCTCTGTACATACATAATATCCACAACTCACCTTTAGCTTGAAATATATACTGTAGAAAGACGATAGATCTGTATACATACATAACATCCAAAACTCGCCTTTAGCTAGAATTATATACTGTAGAAAGGCGATAGATCTGTGTACATACATACATTTAGCTAGAATTATATGCTGTAGAAGGGCGATAGATCTGTGTACATATATAATATCCATAACTCACCTTTAGCTAGAATTATATACTGTAGATAGACGATAGATCTGCGTACATACATAATATCCATAACTCACCTTTAGCTAGAATTATATACTGTAGAAAGGCGAAAGATCTGTGTACATACATAATATCCACAACTCACCTTTAGCTAGAATTATATAGATCTGTATACATACATAATATCCACAACTCACCTTTAGCTAGAATTATATACTGTAGAAAGACGATAGATCTGCGTACATACATAATATCCACAACTCACCTTTAGCTAGAATTATACACTGTAGAAAGACGATAGATCTGCGTACATACATAATATCCACAACTCACCTTTAGCTAGAATTATACACTGTAGAAAGACGATAATTCTCTGTACATACATAATATCCATAACTCACCTTTAGCTAGAATTATATACTGTAGATAGACGATAGATCTGCGTACATACATAATATCCATAACTCACCTTTAGCTAGAATTATATACTGTAGAAAGGCGA
>MJUU01044561.1:0-18358 GCA_002080025.1 Modiolus philippinarum | reverse complement strand
AGATCTGTGTACATACATAATATCCACAACTCACCTTTAGCTAGAATTATATACTGTAGAGAGGCGATAGATCTGTGTACATACATAATATCCACAACTCACCTTTAGCTAGAATTATGTACTGTAGAAAGACGATGGATCTGTATACATACATAATATCCACAACTCATCTTTAGCTAGAATTATATACTGTAGAAAGACGATAGATCTGTGTACATACATAATATCCACAACTCACCTTAAGCTAGAAATATATACTGTAGAAAGGCGATAGATCTGTATACATACATAATATCCATAACTCACCTTTAGCTAGAATTATATACTGTAGAAAGGCAATAGATCTGTGTACATACATAATTCCCCTCTGTGATCCAGTCAAACTATTGTGGTTTTATCAAAAAGGCAGGTGCCTGGTCATTGATATGTTATCCTGTGTCCTGAGACTGTCCAGTTCATAAATGCTTATATCGATATATCCTGACTTAAGTTTGATATCAACGAGATGAAGGTGTAGTCCATTCAGTGCAAGGTAACTTGATCTTTTTTCTGAAAATTTAATTTCAAAATTTATTGTATTAAATAACAAAGGTCTATTTGGTGAGACAAAGACAGCAAAGAAGCTAGAGCAACAACGTAAAGTGGCATGGTAAGACCCGACAATTAAAAGAATAAAAGACACCACACATCTGCAAAATATAAATAGTAATTTAATTATCAATGAAGGGACGCTTTAATTGTTGTTCTTCATCCTGAAGTCCCCATGAGGCCTTAATAAACACCAGATTGCAGTACAATACTAAAACGAAAAATTAGAAATTAGTGACAAAAGAAACAAAACTCAGGCAAAAAAATGCATTTACCAAATGGAAAAACTTATCAAGTTTTAATTTCAAGCAATAAATAATAAAAGAAAATGCGTCCATGGATCACGGAAGCCCCGCCAGATAGCTTTCGGCAAACAGAAAGTAGATGAGTGGGGGGATTGAAAAAGCAAGACATGGTACAACTCACCATACTAAGCTTCAGACCAAACATCACATCATTATTGTGTATACAAGCTGAGAAATCCTTAACGAAAACGTTCAATATATGGCTTTATACATGTGTACATAGTACAATTGAAAATATCAAAGTTATCGGCAAACAGGAAGTAAAGAAGTGACAGACATGAAAAGGGGAGACACGATACAACTCATAAACCCATCATACCAAAGCTTTAGACCTAATATCAAATCATTACTGTTTATACAAGCTGAGAAATCATTGACGAAAATTTTCAATATATGGCTATAATGGAAAAATCAAAGTTACCGACAAACAGGAAGTAGACCAAAGGGGAGACACGGTGCTACTCATCATACATAAGCTTCAGACTTTATATCAAATTATTACTGCATGCACAAGCTGAGAAATCCTTGACGAAAATTAATAATATATGGCTATATACATGTACATATAGTACATGTACAATGGAAAAAATCAAATTTATCGGCAAACAGGAAATAGATAAGAGACAGACATGAGACCGGAGACACGATTCAACTTATGATCCCAAAGCTTCAAACCAAATATCAAATCATTACTGCATATACAAGCTGAGAAATCTTTGACAAAAAATTTCAATATATGCCTATAATGGAAAAAATCAAAGTTATCGGCAAACAGGAAGTAAATGAGTGACAGACTTAAAAAGGGGAGACACGGTACAACTCATCATACAAAAGCTTCAGACTCTATATGAAATAATTACTGCACAAAAGCTGAGAAATCTTTGACGAAAATTTTCACTATGTGGCTATATAAATGTGTACATAGTACAATGGAAAATATTAAAGTTATCGGCAAAAAGTAGTACGAAAGCCGGATAGTGCCAATAGATTTTTTTTTCTCAGTAAAAAAAAAATCTCACAAAAACAAAATTATCTCGTTATTTCGAATTAAAAAATTTTTTTCTCAGAAAAACAAAACTTATTGCGTTATAACGCGATAATTATCTCGTTNTTCAATATACGGCAAAAATGAAAAAAAAACAAAGCCAGCGGCAAAGAGGAAATAGACAAGTGACGGACTTGAAAAGGCGAGACACGGTACAACTCCTCATACAAAGGCTTCAAACTATATATCAAATTATTACTGCGTACGCAAGCTGAGAAATCCTTGAAGAAAATTTTCAATATATGGCTATTATGGAAAAAATCAAAGTTATCGGCAAACGGGCGTACTTGAAAAGGGGAAGCAATCTACAGCTCATCATACCAAAGCTTCATACCATACTAGTCGTTGTCTCTTTGACACATTCCCCGTTTCCCTTCTTTTTCCTAGTATATCAATTCATTAAAGGAACACGAACTTCCCGCCCCTTTTCTTTGCAAAATAAATCTTATTATATCCCTTTCTAAATTATGAGATATTATTTCATAATTTGGAGATACAGTACAATGTGAAAAGTAAAATTGATTGACAAACAGGGAGTAGATGAGTGAAAGAGTTGAAAAGGGAGACACGATTCAAATTATCATGCCAAAGCTTCAAACCAAATATTAAATCATTACTGCATATACAAGCTGAAAACTCCTTGACGAAACTTTTCTATATATGGCTATTATGGAAAAAATCAAAGTTATCGGCAAACAGGAAGTAGATGAGGGGCGGACTTGAAAATGGGAATCAATGTACAGCTCATCATACCAAAGCTTAAGACCATACTAGTATATCAATTCATTAAAGGAACATGAACTTCCTTCCCCTCTTTTCTGAAAATTTCTAAATTATGAGATATTATTTCATAATTTTGAGATGTCATAATTAAGTGCTAATCCTTTAATAATGAAATAGTATCTTATAATTATGAGATATTATGTCGTACGACCTTGTCATTTCTGCTGAGGAGACCACACTCTATGAATGCCGATTTCACATATACATGTATATTTTACAGTACAAACTGGAATCGAGTAGGATCTGGAATCCTCCATTCAAATTTCTACGAAGAGGATTCTGGATCTTACTGGTCTTTTTTTATTTCATTTCTCCAGGAGCAGCAGCAGCAGCAGCAAATCTACCTTGTATATAGCTCAGTAGCAGCAGCAGAAGCCCCATCAACCTAGCGCAGCAGCTGCAATATAGTGAAATGAGCACGCGAGCACAACAAAAAACGGACTCATAAGTCGTGTTAGTATATTCGTGAACCATAAACATAAACTAGTAAGCATAATTAATAAATCACGAGTTATCTCGCCTTATTCTCGGGTGAAACCAATAAACTTTTAAAAATTGCAGGAAAAAATACAAGCAAGAGTTATCTCCCTTTGATGAACGCGGACGTGATAGAAACCTACAGAACTACCACACAACGACAACTTCCGAAAACATTCGAACAACCACGCCCGAGTCGTTCCGACTAGGAAAAGTACACGACTTCCAGTTAACAACTGGTAAATCCCCCATTTCCGGTCGCGTATGCGCGCTGTTTAATAATTACACAACATCCCTGCAGATAACGTGTTGTTCCAACACGTCATTTCCAGTAAACATAGCTCATTAGAGCTTCAATTAGAGCCACTTCCGGTCTACATATGAGGACACACAATAACTTCCGGTCGCGCATGTGCGCTCCAATACCTTTTCACTACGTCAATGCAGGGTCAAGTGTTGTTCCAACACGTCATTTCCGGTTAAGATGGCGGCCTACAGGCGAAAAACCCACTTCAAGTTGCGCATGCGCACAAAAAGCACTTCGTGTTTCGGTCACGTGACTTCCACTTCGTGTGTGTTTTGAGATTTGAACATACAAATGTTAGCGACATTGTGCCAAAATAAAACCATTGAAATAAAATTGATACACCATTTATATATTTGAGAAATTACCATAATTACCATTGCAACAATACAGATAAACAACTTATCAATCAGTTTGGAGGCGCGGGACTTTGACAACGGGTGCTGTACACGTACGTATAATGTCCTTTTATGAAGAAAACAATTCAAAAAGTTGCCTTGCATTTGCTTTTGTATCAATTTCACGAAACGCTGCAAATGACTCGGGCCAAATTTGATTTAATTTGTCTTTATTGTTACAGAAAAGATATGACAGATGGCCGATGGTCGCCTAGTGATGGCAATACATTGTAGTTCACATAAAGTAACGCCATAGTAGAGACTTTTAGAATTGCAGCATAGGAAGATCTTTAAATTCTAAAAAAATAATAAAAACGAAAATTTTAAGGAACAAAAAGCTCTCAAGAGCCTGTATCGCTCACCTGGACCATCCCTGAAAAAGTGGAATGGCATTTCACATGGCGTCCAATGTTAAACTATGTTTTCTGCCACCATGGATCAGCGGGAAATCTATATGAAATGGTCTCCCTTCTAGAAAAACTCTTCTGTGTTCATAAATTTTTCTTAACAAAATAAGAGCATGGCGACGAAAGTAAACAATCGACAAAATCTTAAGGTTAAAAAAGAAATAGACGAATATAATATTTAGTGAAAACGTCATTCAATTCCAAGACCCTTGCTTTGTTGGGAAATTAAGTGATTAAACTTTCACACAAAAAGGGGTGATACGGGAATTTCTTAGATAATTCACTGTCGTGATAAAAACATTCAATGGGCAGACTGGATAAAATTAATTAATATCGGACGTTAAAATGAATGTAGATAGATTTTTTTAACATACTCCATTTATAGGCCAATTTAATGGCGATTTCTGCATTAGAAACGAAGCGATCCAAAGGTCTTTCGATGTTGCTAAGCAAAATTATGTTGTGCTGAAATGACACCATTTATCTTTTATATCCACGATCTCAATGGTTATCATCATCACAAGATTTCATTTGTTCAATTTTCAAGTCTTCGTATCGATCAGGAAAAGAGGCGTGTCTTCATTGAAAGTGCATTCAAAGAAACCACGTGCCTAAGTGAGTAGTAATCGATTTTGTAAATAAAAACAGAGAGTTACACGTCGAAATATGGTCATTTTATTTAATCTATTGTATCTGAACCGCTGCATGTTCCCTGCCGAAAATTGTCACATGAAATGATGATTATTTAAAAAAAATGCATACTTGTTCTGATCAATGTCAAGGTATAAGAAAAACTACGATCCATAAGTTTATATAAGAGGAAAATTTCCGAAAATATCATTTTTCTTCTAAAATATGCAAATTAGCTTCAATCAAAAACTTTTTGTCATTTGTCTATATCGGAGTCTGTCACATTCACATGAAAAAGTAGAATATTTCATATTACATTATATAAATAACTTTTAATGATTTTTTTATCTTTTCTAAACGAGAGCTCACATTCTTTTGTTTAAATACCACTGGATATCGGGCTTGGACTGAATGCAGACATGCGACACAAATTTTGAACGGTGCCACCGAAGGACTGTTGTGATCAAGTTTAGTAGGGACCTGCTGAGGACTAAGGAGACTAAGTTTGGTTCTAATTAGACTACTAGTTTCTGAGAAGATCTTTGAATGTTTTCCAAAAAGTCAAATATACTATGTTTCTGCTCGCAGCCATATTTGATGAGGCCTGAACCTGTCAGATTTCTTTATCGAAGTATATCGTCAAGGTACCATTGTATTCCAACTGGACAAATTGTTTCCGAAAAGAAATCTTTGGGTGTGTTGTCCATGTGGACCGATTTTGAACCATCTTTCCAAAAATTGTGCCTCCCGAAAACCTTTCAAAAAAACATTTGGGCAGGGGTTCTCCATATTAACTATTGTGTACATATTTCAGAGTATTCAATAAAAAAAATGAGCAGTATACATTTTGTTTTGATTTCAGTTTTATTTGGCTTCCATGGCAAATGAAACCTTCACCATTCATCACAACCCATATCAGACTACCATTCAAAAAATTTTGGACAGGGGTTCCCCTTTAATCTATGTAATACATATTGCTAAAATTAAATATTTCGAGTCCCCCTTTCGCAAAGAAATTGGGCCTGGTTTTACAGTAAATAAGTCGATGATTACATTAAGGTGGTTCGGGGGTTTAAGCAAAATCCAGATTTTTTCAATAGTGTCATAAATTGAACTTCCAAAAAATAAAATAATTTGCAGTCACAACTTTACGCAGAAAGGAGGGAATTTTTAGTTGAAATGTTGAGGAAAATTATCATTTTTTAAAAACTATTCAAGTTAGATCTATGAGAATTTTGATTAATTTTATATATTGCGGGCCCCTGTATTGAACTTTCTGAAAACAAACAGAAAAATGGGGGTCATAGACCCTATTAATATGTCACACAATCAAAATTTTCATAGCGATTTCTTAGTAAAATATTCTTTGAAATTACCTCTCTTGTTTAAATTTTCATCACAAAGAATTTTACAGTTTAAATACTATTCTGAATTTTTCGTCTAAAATGATTGCTGGACTTGGAGGAATGTGCCAATTAAAATAAATTGAGTTTTTAGCGAAATATTTTGAAGATTTGTCCAAATTATAAATTGTTTATTTCTTTAATGAAATCTACCTACCAAAGCATGAAACAT
The DNA here is from genome assembly GCA_002080025.1 of Modiolus philippinarum. NCBI lineage: Eukaryota > Metazoa > Mollusca > Bivalvia > Mytilida > Modiolidae > Modiolus > Modiolus philippinarum. The sequence goes on along the minus strand of MJUU01044561.1, from coordinate 11,846 downwards.
GAAAACAAAAATGTCGGAGTACCTTCGATCCGCCTTCAGTTTACTACCTCTTACTTTTCTCATCTCCCTACATAAAATTAACATTTTCATTAGATCTTAACTTTAAATTGAAGAACCTCCCCCCGAAAAGTGTTTTGATGTACGTAGTTAGAACCATTCAATGTATACTACAGTTACAGTTATATATGAATATTTCTGTATGAACAATAACTTTCACAGCTTTGTTATTAATTTAAATCATTCCAAACATGCGATTTTGTGCTCCAATGTGTTTTCAGATTTAACAATAGGGCGTTACCTGTCAGCAGCCATCTTGGATGAGGTCAGACATGCCGGATACCTTCTAGAAAAAATCATTTAAGGACCATTGTGACCAGTTTGGTTCTAATTAAAGGACCAACACTTTCTTCGCAAAAGGTCTTTCAATGCGTTTTCTGTAGGGTTCAATGTTAAAACGATGTTCCCCGTTGGTAGCCATCTTGGACGAGGTACAGTCCTGCCGGATACCCTCTTTAGAAGGGACCATCTAAGGACTATTGTGACTAAGTTTAGTAATATGTGGACTGGTTGTTTTTGAGAAGATCTTTGAATGTCTTTTCCATAGGGTCTAATGTTAAAACTACGTTCGCCGCTGGCGGCCATCTAGGATGAAGTACTGACCTGCCGAATATGTGACTAAGTTTGGTTTCAATTGGCCCAGTGGTTTCAGATCTTGTGAACAGTTTACGACGGACAGGCGACGGAAGCCAAGTGACGGCAGAATTTTAAAGGACAGTAAATCCGGTAACTCCGAAATATTTTTGGATATTTTTTTTTCAAAATTGCAGGACGGGTAGATTTGGTCATGCTGATTATTACATTTGATATCTGCAGTGATATTTGAAAAACTAGAGGCTCTTAGACTGAGCCTGTATCGCACACCTGAGAAAATGCTTCTATGCCATGCATTACCTAAAATGAAGTTTTTTACCGATGAGGTCTAATGCTTAGCTATGTTCTCCATTTGCACCCATGTTTTTGTCTGATCCTATTGAAATGAGTAATTTTTAAGGACTCTGTTTTTAGTTAAATTTGCTTAAATAGTTCCAGAGAACATGAAGAAAAGGATGGTTCTCTCATACCGGGCTCCAATATTAAACTTTGTTCTGTACTGGAGGCCATGTTTTTGTCGTAAAAAAAATTTGTAAAGAACCCTCCATAGCTCATTCATGTAAAGTTTGGTTGAATTTGCTTCAGTTGTTTCCGAGGAGAAGATGAAAACGTGCTTTTCCCTTTTGGTTCAATGTTAAACCTAAATGCTGCGCTGGCGGCCATGTTATTTATTGGATCGGAACGAAATGAGCCATCTTCGTTTTGGTTGAATTTGCTTTAGATGTTTCACAGGATATTAAAATGTTATTTTTCCCATAGAGTCCAATGATAAACTAAGTTCCGTGCTGGCGGCAATGTTTTTTATCGGATCGGAAAAAATGAGCATTCCTTGTAAAGGACTTTTCATACAAAATTCCTGTAAAGTTTGGTTGAATTTGCTTTAGCGGTTTCAGAGGAGAAGATGTAAATGTGATTTTTCCCACAGAGTCCAATGTTAAACCCAAGTTCCGCGCAGCGGATTAGAACAAAATGAGCAATCTTTGTAAAGGACCTTCCATACATCATTCCTGTAAAGTTTGGTTGAATTTGCTTCAGTGGCTTCAGTGGTTTCAGAGGCGAAGATTAAAATGTGAAAAGTTAACGGAAGGACGACAGACGACGGACGCCAAATGATGGCAATAGCTGTCATGTAAGCTAAAAACAGAAATTTGCGCCAATTTCTATTTTAGTAACAGTGGTCATGTTTAGTCTTCAGTTTAATCAAATAATTTTTAAACTGCATACTCTGGTGATGATCAAGGCCAAGTACGAAACGATTTTCCAACCAGTTCTTAGAGATGATTTATTTGACGATCGGATGGACGACGCATGCAAACTGCATGGCAAAAGCTCACTTAGCCACACGCAAGGTGAGCTAAAACATGGCGCCAGCGCAGATTATTTTAACACTCAACAATAAGGAAAATTTTAATTTTGCTCACCTCCAAAACCACTGAAGAAAATATCTGATGTATCGAGATAGCCTTGCTCTTTTAGCTCACCTGTTTTAAGGGGTCCTGTTACCTATTGCCCGTCGCTTATTAACTTTCATCTTCTCCGAAAAGAAAATATGCAAAATGCTCTCCAGTCTGATTGTGAAATTTAGAAGCTTGAAGTTAATATAGCAAAAAGTTGTGGTATTTAGTAAACGTAAAATTCTACAATATTTTGAATTATAACTGCATGGACAAAAACTAGAGATGGTGGATTCGTACTTATATCTTGGACTTATTTTTGGATGTAATGGTAGCTTTTCCGAGGGGAAGAAAAAACTGATGAACCATGCTCAGATATCTTTATTTGTTATAAACAAAAGCATCAGAAATCAATCAATTCCAATAGATTTCCAACTTAATCTTTTCGATTCTATGACTGAGCCTATTTTACTTTATGGATGCGAGATCTTGGGTTTTGAAAAACAAGTTCATTTAGGTTTTTGTAAGTGTATTTCAAAAGTTAGATATACTACACCTAACTGCGATATATGGTGAATTAGGAAGATATCCACTTGAAATCAGTTAAATTAAGAATGCTAACTTTCTGGCGAAAACTTAGATAGCAATAAGCAAAGTAGTCATTTATATAAATTACTTTTTGAACTAAAACAAAGAAATGGATGTCGATACGACATCAAACCAACATCAAACTTCACTATTTGAATGCAGAAATAGGTACTTGCGTGAAAAACTGTTTAACTTATACCTCCTCTCATTATGTGCAGTGTATGCCATAACTCTTGAGTCACTGAAAAGTTACTTTACTTAAAAGTCGAACAAAAAGCATATGGCCAAAACTCCTATAAATGTCTTAGTTCAAAGGGCCAGAACTCCTTGAATAATTGTACGATGAAAAATCTCCCACAATATGCACATCTACATATGATGTCCTTGCTACATACAAAGTTTCATGAAATTCTGTTGAACCGTTAAAGAGGACTTCCGCTTACAAGCATATGGTCAAAACACCTATAATTTTTTAAGTTCAAAAGGGCATAACTCCTGTAAAAATTATACGATGAAAAATCCCCGACAATATGCCCATCTACAGATGATGTCCTTACTACATACAAAGTTTCATGAAATTCTGTTGAATGGTTAAAGAGGACTTCCGCTTACAAGCATATGGTCAAAACACCTATAAATTTCTAAGTTCAAAGGGGCATAATTCCTGGAAAAATTTTACGATGAAAAATCCCCCACAATATGCACATCTACATATGATGTCCTTGGCACATACAATATTTCATGAAATTCTGTTGGATGGTTACAGAGGAGTTGCGCTTACAAGATCTGGCAGCCAGCCGCCCGCCCGCCCGCCCGCCCAACCGCCGTACATCAGCATTTCAATAACCGGATTTCCCAACGGGAAAACCCGGTTAAAAATGACATCAACTCTTCCAAATGGTTAAACTATATTGAATCTATTTTTAACGAAACTGGAATGGGTTGTTTTTTTCTTACTTTTGAGACACAGCAGTTCCTATTTTTAGCGGTGTGAGATTTCCTTGTCCTACACTAGTGTAAGACAAAAAAATCACGTGCAGTTTACCGGCAAATATTGTGTTTGCACATTTAGGGTCTGTAGTCTACATCTGCCCTCATAAGTGACCATAAGTGGATTTAATCTACGTATTGTAAAATTGTTATATCATTTAAAGTAAAATTATCAATTAGAATACACGAAAAGTCGTCTTTTAAAATATGGTGCGCTCGGGTATACATTCCTGATTTTATGACGTTACAAAAAGGGACATAACTCCTTGTGTAAACAGGCGAAAAAGGGGCGATATTTTTGTGTGGATTTTAGTAAATTTCAAGGTGCATACAGTGAGAAAAAAAATCAAACTCCAGTGGAAGTGCGAGACAAGAGAATCTCAGACACTCTCGGGTAAGATTTCAATCATCTCGGACTCAGCAAGCTTCGTCCGAGACTGGAAATCTTACCCTTGGGTGTCTGAGAGTCTCCTGTCTTGCACTTCCCCTGGTGTTAGATTCTTAATATCTCACAAGATAATTTTGATTATAATCTTGTGGTAAAACAAATTCTTAAAGACCAATTTTTACAGAAATGGCATAATGATATTCAAATTTCTTGTAGAGGACAATTTTATGCAACCTTTAAGCAAAATATTGAACTAGAAAAATATTCATTAAAACTCAGAAAACAACCGTATTTGAATTACAAAACTCAGGCTGTCAAACTTAAAAATACCGATAGAAACAGGTTGTTGGCAAAACTTCCAGTTAATGAAAGAGTATATCAAAAATGTCATGAAAATATTGGCGACGAATTTCATTGTCTATTTTTAAGTCCCCCGATATAGTTAACCCAAGATCTCGTTTCATACCTAATTATCACACAAAACAAAACTTACAGGTTTAAACCTGTATTTTCTTTTTGTAACATAACACTATATAATAAATTGTCCTTATATGTAAGAAGACTTGCTGTTTTATTGTAAATGTTAAAACTTAATCATGGAATACATGTATTCACCACAATGTAACTATGTACGATTTGTTATTTTTGTAAATTTATATCTGTTCTGTTCATTACGTCTAATTTATATGTATTGATGGTATGCCTCATGTTACACATGTAAAGTGTCTGAGCGTTATTAATAATAAATAAATCCGAAACCACTGAAACAAATTAAAATTTTACAGGGATAAAAAATGATCAATATCTGCAAGGATTTTGAAAAAGGTCTAGCGTACATGTTTAAATGGTGGCGTCTGCATGCCGGTCGAGGAAAAGGCATTGATAAACCACAAGAATAGCCTCAACTAAGAAATTTACATAGACAAATCTGGCTGGCAACCAGACAACATGCGACAAGAAACCCGGTGTTCAAACACGCATAAAACTAAAAATACTGTAATTCCCACGGTACCAACAATGATCCAGGACCAATTTAAACCAGGATAATGGTAGACAAAGGGACATGCGATTGAAACCGTCAAATTATGAATGTAATCCAATGCAAAATAAGCTCAAAATGAATATGATAATTAGATGCCTTTGTACATGAAAAATAACTACTGTAAAATGGGAAATTTTCGCTAGGGGTTTACTTTCACAAATTTTCACTAGGGGTTTACTTTCACAAATTTTCACTAGGGGTTTACTTTCACAAATTTCACGATTAGATAATTTCCCTAAGCGTAAAGTTGTTTTGCAAGTGCAAGTGCAAACGTAACACCCAAGTGGGAATCGCGAAAATAAAACCTCGCGAATAGGTTTAGGAATCAAAATCGCGAAAATTAACCCACGCAAAAATAGCCTCTTTTTCAGTAATTGATCTAAATGGTATTTGTTGGGTACGTTTCACGTGTCGGAAACGTGTCGACAATCGAATTATTTCAATCCTAAAGGACGAGTCGAGGAAACATCACAATAAAAACTGTCATATGTTGGAATTTCCATACGCAATTAATACAAATGAAATACAAGCCTATATTTCGGCAATTTGTCCAATCCTTGGACGCTGATTCGCAAACTGATTACTATTTTACAGATTCTCTGCTATTGGTCACTAGTTCTGCCGACGAGATAGAGAAAGTTTAAATTACCATCAGTTGACCTTTTGTAGGCAGTTCCAATTTTTATTTATACCAATGATATACAACATGTATATTTAAATGATCAACAATTTTAATCTTTGGTTGAAAATTTAATGTACTTTGTTTCCGTAAGACCTCAACCATCTACTCCAACGAAATGTCCTGACAGACCGGGACCACCATCGCTTCCTAGGAGGACCATCATCACGACGAGATAAGTAATCTGTTTCCCCACCTTGCTCAATCTCTGCATCAAATTCTGAAAATAAATGTCAAATGTGATTTGTATATTCAAACAAAGTGGTAAACAAACAATTTGAGAAGTGTTAAGAAACGAAGTAAAAGGTCGATATGCGTTTTTTTTTCAGTTTACAAGTCATAAAATCTCGCTTCCACCGAGCACTGGCACTAGAAGATGAGACCATCCTAAAGCCTACTGAGAACAGGCACCTGGATGTATGCTTTTCTTAAGTATAAATACAATGGATTAAATTAATATCCTTTAGAAATGCAATCCTTGAAGGGCAAGCAATTCAAGGTTTATAAAAGTTTGTAAACGCAATACTTTCAAGAGGGTGTGAGTATGGGCATTCTTTACCACCCTATAGGATCATTGTACCTTATAAAATGATTGTTGGTCAACTGGCGCATTATTGGTGTGCAATAAACAAGATATGCATGAATGAACTGCATCTTTACTTCGAAATTAAGTACCTTGTTCAGCATCAATTGGAATTGATTTTTCGAGAAATGATTGCATTATTGTATGTAGACATGTTTCCCGTTTTTAAATTTTCAATAATGATAGCATTGCGTGATGTAAAAGGGGATATTCTAAAAGGCTGTCAATTTTTTGATTGATTTGACTACTTATGAGCCTTATTTGAACACTTTAACCGCATTTTCTTGATTTTAAACGAACTTCAGCAGTGAAACAGTGTACAGTGCTCCCTCCTTATACCACCCCTCTTTAACGTCGGTCCCTCTACTTATCGCCAACCATTTTCAAGGTACATTTTTCCAAAATTGCATAGTTTCTATGTAATTTATTCCCTCGATATATCGCCACCCTCACTTATCGCCAAAATTTTCCCTGGTCCCAAAGGTGGCGATATAACGAGGGTGCACTGTATTCTCTCTTTTGTGAAAAGGACGTTCGAAAATAACCTAAATTGCAAACAACAGAACGATTTTTTTTTTTCACTGTACGCAAAGAAATTCTGTAGGTCCCTTCTGTCACATTGTTGGAGTGAAACAGTACGCATGGCTGTTGTGCAGTGATATTTTACTGTACGCATTTTCACTATCAATATATTTGTTTTTACTTATTAAAAGTGATAGATTTATTTAAATATGTCGCACTTTTACTACCTATTAGTCTACTAAAGATGATTATTTCAATTTTTCGTTCATTACTGAGGATTAAGCCTTTTTATTTAACTCAGAACACATATTTACAGCATATTGAAATTCATATTATATTAAATTATTTATTTATTACAATGCAAACAAGGTATAAAATTAACTTGACCCATGGTGGGAATGAGTATCAATCTCTGTATCCCTACAATTTTCATTTAGGCAAATGTCCATCAAATAGTTACATGCACATGTATACGATATACATGTACGTAAAAAGATTGACTAACGCGTTTGCATATTTACTAATGGACGGATGCAGATACCACATATGTTGTGCCCTCGTGATTTTTCTGGTGGTTGCTATAGCATTCGTGTCATTTCCTCTCAGTTATAATTAACAAAATGATTTTTTTTTGCTCGAACATCATTTAGTTTATGTCTTTCATACTATAACGTATAGTGCCAACGTATGCCGACGTGTTAAGTATGTTCGCACACTCTGATGTGTGTTACATTATTCTAAACACGTTACAAACACGATTGAAACACGTTTGCTTGCGTTTTATAAATGTTGGTTGCATCGGAAAATTTTGCAAAATGCTAAAAATTTCACTAATTTCGCCAACTTGTTTTGATAAGTTTTGCACAAGCTAGACCAACGCCAACTGAAGAGGTTCGTTAGATATACACATGTTGTGTGTGATATGTAGATATTTCTCGAACGCTGTTTTATAGCGGGGTAGGCATTTTTAAGCAGGCAGGAAACGGGATCGTGGCAAAAAAGTACACGTAAAAACGGGAAAAGATGTCTATTGTGAAGCAGGAACCACTGAAAAAGGAGCCTGTAAAACCGGAAAATTGACCTCTTAATAAGAGTCTTTGTAAAATATTTTACCGCTCGAGAAACGCGAAAATTGCGGAAAAATTGATATATTATTCTATAACACTTTTTTAAATTGACACAAAAGGCTATTTACAGTAATTTCTGACTGTTGATAAGTCAGAAATCTTACAAGTGTGGCATATATCAATTTTAGTTTTAATACGGTGTATATACTTACATGTACCAGAGACCACCTTGCACGATTTTGACAAACATTTGAGGATATTCTTAAAATTACTCAACATTATCGGAACAAACTTCACGCCTATTGTAGCCCTTGCTTATATGAATTTGCACCTGCCAAGTTTCATTTGATAACGTCAAAAAAGTGAGGACCTGAAAATCTTTACCCATTTATTACATTGCCACTTGCGGCAATCTTGTTTTTCCGACCAGGATAGAAATTGAATGAAAGGAATAGGTCATGTTTTTCATAAATTTAGGAGTGACATAAGGGGCCGACTATTTGTTTTGATTTCGGGGGAGGGGGGGTATACAAATATAAAAAAAATGATGTGACATGGCAGAAATAAATAATCTGCCAGAGAATAATATGACAAAATGCACAACTAAAGCATGATGGTCAACAATCCTGTGAAGTTAAGTTAAAATCCTTTGAAAGATGTGGGAGAATTAGATTCAAACTTTATAATTCAGCAAAATTCTAAGTCAAAAAGGGGCATAACTCTCCCCTAAAAAAAGGCCCATCAATCTGGCGTGACAATATGCACAACTACGCATGATGGTCAACAATCCTGTGAAGTTTGGTTGAAATCGGATCAAAGATGTAGGAGAATTGGCGTCCACATACTTAGTTTCGCAAAATTCTAAGTCAAAAAGGGGCATAACTCCCACAATAATTAGCTGATAAATCCAGCGAGACAATATGCCCAACTACGCATGATAATCAACAATCCTGTGAAGTTTGGTTGAAATCAGATCAAAGATGTAGGAGAAATGGCATCCACAAACTAAATTTCGCAAAATTCTAAGTCAAAAAGGGGCATAACTCAAGCAAAAATTAGCCGATCAATCCGGCAAGACGATATGCACAACTAGGCATGATGGTCAACAATCCTGTGAAGTTTGGTTAAAATCCGATGAAAGATGTAGGAGAATTGGCGTCCACAAACTTTGTGACGGACGGACGGACTAACGGACGACAGACGGAAAAGACAAAAACAATATGTCTCCCCCTTAAGAGGGGGGAGACATAATTCACAAGTCCAGTCGTCAGACTTGTCTGAAATGAAAATTTTAATTCGCGTTTTATCGAAATTTAATTGTTTTTATCTTAACTTAAAACTACAAAGGTTTCATTCCATGTATTGCACTCGGTGGATGTCCTTGGTACTGGATTTGGTCTCCTATTTCGATATTTTCGGTAATGAATTTCTCTCTTCATCTTTTTATTCTTATGCTATTGATGAAAAGTTACTTCTTGAAACACGTGTGCAACATAGTAAAATTTACTGCTTAGGTCTATTATGCAACTTTGGGGGTACTTTTGTATTTTCATATTACATAAAACTGTGTACTTCGACAAAACTTAATCCCGACTGACGACGGAATCGAGCAGCTCCGAATCTCTTTCACTGTCAGTGACGGGGGTAAAAAATGTTAAAATGTAAAATAGTTGCATATATATATATATAACTTATGAATATTTTCACCGATTTCAATAATGTAACCTTTTCATCAAGATTAAAATGACTCTATTTTGACTCTGTAGATCCTCTTATTGAAAAAAGTAAAGAAAATAATATATCTTTTATCCATTATGAAGCAGAAAACAACCATTCCCGTAATACTTTTAGACCAACTTTGCATTAAGCTTCACTATATCCATGCGTAAAGTAAAAAAATGTTGCACTAAAAGTATGAACTACAGTAAAACGCTGCGTACAGCTATATAAGCTGAGGACACAGGATATGTTTCGCCCGCTTTTTGCATCGCTTAAATTTGCACATTGATTTACTGCAGCGGCCATAATAAAATAAAATTCTTCATCTGTGTTTTTAATTTCCTTAAAAAGAATGATGTGATCACTCATGCATGACTGGGGAGCCAGGGCCGCAATCTGGGCATGAAATCGTTATGTATTCCTCAAAATGCAAACGCAAGTCAAATATAAAGTGCCTAGTACTACTGGTATACGCTGTACAAACTGCTTGCTAAAAGTTTTAAAGTGATCATTCATGCATGACTAAGGGGCCAGGGCAACCATCTGGGCGTGGAGTCGGTATGTACTCCAAGATGAAACTGCATGTCAAAAATCAAGTGCCTAGTACTACTGGTATAGGCTGTACAAGCTGCTTGCTAAAAACTTAGTGATCAATCGTGCGTGACTAAGGGGCCAGGGCCCCATCTGGGCGTGGAATCGGTATGTACTCCCTAAGACGCAACTGCGTGTAAAATATCAAGTGCCTAGGACTACTGGTATCGGCTGTACTAACTGCTTGCTAAAAACTGAAAGTGATCGTGCATGCGTGACTAAGGGACCAGGGCCATAAATTATGTAGGGATTTGAGTTGTACCCATAAGGATGCAACTGCACATCAAATGCTAAATACCACTAACATAAGCTTGATAATTCACAATAGTTTGCAATTGTTGACGCCGCAGCTGCCGGAAACGCTATCCCTTAGTCTCACCTCCGCGACTTTTTTTTTGCTCGAACATCATTTAGTTTATGTCTTTCATACTATAACGTATAGTGCCAACGTATGCCGACGTGTTAAGTATGTTCGCACACTCTGATGTGTGTTACATTATTCTAAACACGTTACAAACACGATTGAAACACGTTTGCTTGCGTTTTATAAATGTTGGTTGCATCGGAAAATTTTGCAAAATGCTAAAAATTTCACTAATTTCGCCAACTTGTTTTGATAAGTTTTGCACAAGCTAGACCAACGCCANATTTGCACTCATCATTCCTGCAAGAGAAAGCGTACATGTAAGTTTAAGGTCACATGATAATGAAGTTATTAATCTAGTAGCGAGGACACATAGCTAATGGAGTTTAGTTTTAAGTAGGCCTAACAAATAGAATGTACCAAACCGTCAGTCTGAAACACATCAACGCAATCTAAAAGTCGTATATGTTTGCATTGAAAATATATATTTATTTGACTCTGGGTGTCTTTTAATTGAAAAAGATGAATAAAAAATCTATCTTTTCCCAATTATAAAGAATAAAACAACCGTTTTCGTAATACATTGAGTCCAACTATGCGTATAGTTTCACTACAGCAATGCGTACAGTTAAAGTGTTGCACTCCAACAATCCGAAAAAGTGACCTACAGAAAAACGCTGCGTACAGCTACAAAAATCTATCGCAATGCTACGCCCTACATCGTACATTTAATTTCTGTTCATGACAGCTTGGGATCATCATATGTCATCTTTTGATCCATTCTCCTGTGAAAAAAAAACACAGAAGAATGTTTCAAATTACCACGAGAAATGGTAAATTTAAAAAGAAATTAGGCCGTGATTGACAATATCTTAATTTATATCCATTTGCACTCATCGTTCCTGCACGAGAAAGCGTAAGTTTAAAGGTCACATCATAATGAAGTTATCTTAGAAAAAAAATATACGGAAAAAGTTTGATAAGTATGTTTTTCTGCATTTAAAGGTGAAGTTCATCCATGCATATCTTGTTTATTGCACACTATGGTAAAATTGACCACTTCACGGGGGTTTCCCAGCTAGGTAAGGCTGAGGCATGAAACATCCCAAATGGATGACAAGAGGTAATGGTAAGAGCAGTGATGTTCCGAAGAGGTTCCCGCGAAAAAGAGTCCCTGTAACGTGATGCAGCGGAGGAATCTGGCGCCAGACGATTGGACCCAGACACATTCCAGCCACCGAGTAGGAAAGGTAAACTAATTAGTGGGG
>MJUU01044560.1:60417-75744 GCA_002080025.1 Modiolus philippinarum | reverse complement strand
GAAAAAAACTTCAACCTAAGGGTAAACCTCATACTATCCCCCTTTTTTTCATGATCAGAGAAGCATGAAGTTGGTAGTCGGGATAAAATTTTATTATGATTTTTGTTTAATTATACCCTAATGTGTATTTATACAAAGTTTCATGATAATAGCATACATCCTTCACAGAAAAAAAAACTTCAACCTAAGGGTAAACTTCATACTACCCCCTTTTTTCCAATGATCAGTGAAGCATGAAGTTGGAAGTCGGGATAAATTTTTTTTATAAATTTTCTTTGATTATACCGTAATGTGTATTTATACAAAGTTTCACAGAAAAAAACTTCAACCTGAGGGTAAACAAGGCTTGGTACGGACGGACGGACACACTCAAACATTATATGCCCCCTACTATCGTAGACGGGGCATAACAAGTCGAATGGTAATCGATTGATTAAACCAACTAAGCGACTCTAAGGAGTTTGACCGATGATTTTGATTAGATATTTGTGATCGATAAGTCATCACTGAAATTTTCCTTTGACTTGAGACAGTGCTTAGTACCATCAGTTACAGCTATGTAGATTGGCTAGTCAAAATATAATAAAACAATTCAGATGGCGGATGTTAATGCTGAGTTATTGATCAACTGATCATTAATCAATCAGAAATTACATGATCACAAATTTCTAATCAAAATCACCGATCAAACTTCTCAGAGAGTATGATCAATAAGTGTTTGATTGTTGAAATAATGAATCGATTACTGTTTGATTTTTATTGATAAGTGATCGATTTTCAATTTGATCGATTAGTTAAGTCTGGTACTAAGCAATACAGCCTATTGATGAGGTCAATGCAGAAATTTATTGACATGAGAAATGTATATTGACCGAGTACAAAGTATGAGTGTCAATATACTTTTTTCTCAGGTCAATAAATTTCTGCATTGACAGAATTCAAAAGGCTACAATTGCTTTATTACTTTCCTTTTTTTTAATTTAATTTTTTAGCTTTTTAGATTAATTGTTTTTTAAATTTCCAAATAACTACATGGAACTAGAAATAGACACATACTGTCTTACACACCCTAATAAGGGCAGATCAACATCTATTGATTAAAAGTTTTTGCATGACGACAGTGTTTGTTAATTTTTTTATATTGTTTGCCTTGTATGTTCCTTTGAGAGTACTCTTAAGACTAAAACTACTTGGAATCAAATAAATATAGACTAGCCTAAAAATCATACACAAGAAAACATTTTTAATCAAATAAATTTAATTATCCATCTTAATTACTAGGTCAATATGAAAAGGCAATTTGGCATTTATCCATAATGTATATTATAATGTAACTGAAAGACTATTCCCTTCAATGCTTAATCTATTTTTAGCACGAAGTCAATATGTCAAGTCAACTGTGCTTTTTATTGACAACTCCAAGAATTATACATGATCATGTGACCAACTTTCAACAAATCACAGCACTTTAAAAAATATATGAAAATAATAATTTGCTATAAAAATTTTCAGTAGATTGAGTTATTTAATAAACTCACTGACACCGACTATAATCTGAACACCAAACTTTTCATTGGTAGTTTGACATGTGGAATGGGTTGACATAGTGTTTACCCTTCTGTAGTACCTGGTGAAACCTGAAGTCTTTATTGGGTTTCCACTGCTAGTGCTTTAGTTGTGACATTCTTGTTTATTTTTTTTACCCTGTTATGTTGTCCCCATTTGTGTAATATCTGAATAAACCCTTTCACGTTAACTGCGTTTTCTACGATTTTGAGTGGAAAATGATAACAGTTCTTGTAAAATGAAGTCACATATCATGACATTGCATTTTGCCCAATCAAAGTGCAAAATTCCGGATCCCAGTTTTTGTGAAAGGGTCTATTGCCGTGTTTATGGATTTCTTGCTGTAATTTTTTACTTTTCTGCATTTTTGCTTAGAAATTTGTTTACCGATATATTTGGATTATTTCAAGGTACATCACATTTTGTTAAATTAAGGAGTATCTACCTTGTGTAAAACCCTGTCCTTAGCTAATTTTGGCTTTCTTTTAGAGATTTTTAGTTATTTGTTCTCTATAGGGTCTGTAAGTCCTCGTCATGTGACTCACGAGAATCCACGATAAACAGTAAATTTTAAAATGCTTCCTACCAAAACAAGACGTCTGAGGATTATGACGTTCAAATTTTTGTTTGAAACGTCATATATATTTGTTGAAAAGGGTAACTTCCGGGTACAATTTTTGATCCAAGAAGTTCCCAATTTGTACGAGACTTACAGGCCCTATAAGTGTTCATACATCATTTGATTTATGGTCTTTCAAATGTTTTACATTAATCTACCCTGAAGAGACATCAGTTGTCGAAAAAGCCTTCTTTAGAAACAAAATTCATAATACTTTGGTATTTAGATAGTTTTGCTATAAATAGGCCATTTTGCAGTAACAGACATGTGGCAAATCATATTTCTTAAAGAAATACTGCTCAGCAAAACCCATATGCTTTCCTAAACTTTTATACTTTTTTCTCCTCTCACAAGAAAAACTACTCTTTTTATCCAACATGGCCAAGATAATCTTGAAATGACCTACTCAGTCCTATAAAAGGACTTTAATTAATGTTTCACTGAATATCTACTTACCAAATCCTGCAATATCCAACAGACCAATGTAACTCATGGACTGAGAGAATGGAATAGCTTGGTTCACTCGACTGACTATATAGTCAAACAATTTGGAATAAATAGACTTTGCTAATGCATCTCTGGCACTGGCAGCTTCTCCAACTTTTAATGGGACTCTGAAATAAATATACAGATACCAGAACAGACTGCATTTTCTCTAACTGTTAATGGAACTGTGAAATATAAATAGACATATGGGAACAGGCAGACAGACACAGACAGCATAGTATGGTACTGAAAGGTTCACAAACTGTTAATGGAATTTGGAAATACAATAAAATGAAGGCAAATGAATGCAGTATACCCCCCCTCTCTCTATAGAGTGGGGGTATAATATAAGGTTATAGAGACCAACTGCAGTAATCTCTGACAAAGCTTTGAAAATTCAAAATGGCTCAAGAAGGAAGCATTCAAATACCATATTTGGTTGGAATCTTGATAATATATGGGGTAAAACAGCATATCAAACATGCAAATTGAAAACAACTGTTAGTTCCCGAGAATATTCACCAGCCCAGTAATCAGTACTTTGGTGCTGACCCAAAAGCCGATTCTATTTGGAACCTTACAATACCTAAATTTTTGTAAATTTTGTTGAAAACTAAGGAGCATCTCCCTCATGCAAAGCTCTGTGCTTAGCTGATTTTGGCTGTACATTTTGATCATATTGATTATTTGTTTTCTATCAGTTTTTTTAAACATCTTTGAGTTTACAGTCTTCCAAACCTTTAGATTTTATTTGCACTGAAGAGAAATATGTTGTCAAAATGCGCATATGCAGAATTTAAATTCACAGTAACTTCGGTATTTAGTTATTTGTCATTTAATTTAATATCAGTTGCTTTTAAGCATAAAAAATAATCAAATCTATCGCTCAGTACAAAATACTGACAAATATAGGATCTGACCATGTCCTAAATCTTACAACACCTGCTTGCAATAATCTATTTCTTAAATAGAAAAAAAAACAGACACTCATACATAGACATAATTCCTTTATTTGAACTATACAAGTACTTACTTAACAAGAGTTCCTTTAGACCATTCTTTTGAGGTCTGTGTCATTATTTAATAAGAGTTTAATTAGACCATTCTTTTGAGGTCTGCATCATTATTTAAAAAGAGTTCCTTTAGACCCTCCTTTTGAGGTCTGTATCATTATTTAATAAGAGTTCCTTTTAGACCATTCTTTTGAGGTCTGCATCATTATTCAATAAGAGTTCCTTTGGACCCTCCTTTTGAGGTCTGCATCATTATTTATTAAGAGTTCCTTTAGACCATTCTTTTGAGATCTGCGTCATTATTTAATAAGAGTTCCTTTAGACCCTCCTTTTGAGGTTTGCATCATTATTTGATAAGAGTTCCTTTAGACCATTCTTTTAAGGTCTGCATCATTATTCAATAAGAGTTCCTTTGGACCCTCCTTTTGAGGTCTGCATTATTATTTATTAAGAGTTCCTCTAGACCATTCTTTTGAGATCTGCGTCATTATTTAATAAGAGTTCCTTTAGACCCTCCTTTTGAGGTTTGCATCATTATTTGATAAGAGTTCCTTTAGACCATTCTTTTGAGGTCTTCGTCATTATTTAATAAGAGTTCCTTTAGACCCTTCATTTGAGGTCTGCATCATTATTTAATAGAGTTCCTTTGGACCCTCCTATGGTGGACTGCATCACCCTGGATGTTATACTTACTTGATAAGAGTTCCTTTAGACCCTCCTTTTGAGGTCTGCATCACCCTGGATGTTATACTTACTTGATAAGAGTTCCTTTAGACCCTCCTTTTGAGGTCTGCATCACCCTTGATGTTATACTTACTTGATAAGAGTTCCTTTAGACCCTCCTTTTGAGGTCTGCATCACCCTGGATGTTATTGACTCCCTTAGCTCATCCTTGTCTACTGATAACAACTGACTACAAACAGTTAATGTTTTCTCAGAGGGACCATTAATTTTAGATCCTCCTTAAAATATAAAAGTTCATTGAATACATTATTGTATGCCATGTCATTTATTCATTAATATATTTTTTCCTTGAATAAATCCCTCTAGTTTTGCATAGATGTTTTGTTATTTATTAACCCATATTATTATATAGAGGACGGTGAAAGATTGAAATTTCTCAGTGAATTAAAAGTGATAATTAACTGTGAAATTATTTTCCATAATTTCACTCACAAAAGTGACGACACCAGTTTTGAAGTCCAGACGTCATTTTGTAAATGGCAGTAAACGTACAACTTTCAGATCAGTTTTGAAGTCGCAACATCAATATCTATTTGGAAACCAAATTTCATTGAAATTGGACAACATTGAATTTTGCCGCCTCTTTTGGTAGGCATATGAAAATGGCATTCAAAAAACAATTTTCAACACCAATTTTGAAGTTGCAACATTAATATCAATTTGGAAACCAAATTTTATTGAAATTGGACAATGTTGAATTTTCCCGCCTATTTTGGCAGCCATTTTGAAAATGGCGGTCAACAAACAATTTCTAACATCAGTTTTGAAGTTGCAACATCAATATCTATTTGGAAACCAAATTTCATTGTGATCAGACCATGTTGGATTTTCCTGCCTTTCTTGGGGGCCATTTTGAAAATGGCGGACAACGAACAATTTTCAACACCAGTTTTGAAGTCTCCACAGCATGGCAATCAATTTACACTTAACCTTCATCCTCTGTAGTTTTGGAAATAAAAGACGAAAAATATGAAAATTTTGAAAATTTTGTGAAAAAAGGGCAATAACTCCTATAAGGGTTTTTGGATTTTCTTCAAAATTTCAGGATAAGTAGATCTTGACATGCTGAACATTTTTGCAATTTAAAGTTGACTTCTATCTCTTATAATTTTTCTGATAAAAAATAAAGTTAAAATTTTGGAAATTTTGCGGAAAAAGGGCAATAACTCAAAGAGGGGTTTTCGAATTTTTTTCAAAATTGCAGGGCAGGTAGATCTTGCCATGCTGATCATTTTTATCCCCTCAGATTTTTTATATCTGTAACAATTTTTGAGTTATTTGCAAAAAACAGCAGTTTACCCCTATGTTCTATTTTTAGTAACAGCGGCCATCTTGTTTGATCTACGGACTAATCGAACACAATTTTTAAACTGCATACCCTGGTGATGATTCAGGCCAAGTTTGGTTACAATTCATCCAGCAGTTTCAGAGGAGAAGATTTTTGAAATTGTTGATGGACGGACGGACGACGGACGACGGACGCAAAGTGAAGGCAAAAGCTTACTTGGCCTTTTAGGCCAGGTAAGCTAAAAACAAGAAAATGACACAACACATGCATATTCTATCTGTCTCTTAGACACTTTATGTTTAATATGAAGAAGAAGAATTGATATATGGATGGACAGATAGATGAAAGGATAAAGTGAAAACAATATGCCCTTACAGTGATTTTATATCACCAAGGCATGGAAACATGTTTTTTAACGAAACATTTGGTAATTTGGAAAGATGAAACTTGACAAAAATTATAATTCCAAAAACATGAAAAAACAAAGTTTCATATCAATTCATATCCACATTACCTTTGGCATCTTCTAAGTTTTCCTCAAACTCCAGATTCCCCAAGTGTAAAACAGCTGCTACAAGTGTATATATTGACATTTTCTCTTCCTCACTTATTCCTAAATGTGTCATGGCGCTATCACAAAGTTTAAAATCGTTTACATCATCCAGTTTTGGATCATGTAAACTACCATCTTTCAAATACTGAAAAAGTAGGAATAAACATGTGCACAATAAATACATGTTTCATTTTAGATGTATTAATACAATGCTTAATTGTTGCTATTCCTGCATACACAAATAGGCAAAAACTTGCATGCCTCATATGGATATTGAGAAGAAAAAAATAGATGTGTTGCAATGGCATCAATGCCAATAATTAAGCAAATTCCTGCAAAAAGTTTTTAAAATTATGAAGAAATTCATATTTGATATGTACATTGTAAATAATCAAGTATTCTCAAATACAAAACATGAATATCTTCAGCAGTGTTCAAAAATGCCCAGAAAACTTAACTCCTACAAAAATCTAAGAAGCATGGCAACTCAAACTTGATATTTTCAGTTTTCATAACAAGAATAAATTATATATCGATGGATATCAAATAGAGTTATGTAAATTCAAAATATAATAAACGTGCCTTTGAAATTACATAGCGAAAGTTTATATCCCAGCAATATACAATTCTTTCAAGTTGTTAAAACTGCATTTGTGTTTCTCTTAAGATTTTCATAAATAAATGCAGTGAACTTTTACTGCCGAACTACTGTTTTTGTTTCAAATAACAACACTGTTGCTAGGTAATGTTAATCATGGCCAACAAGATTTCATAGTGGTCCAATAAAATCGAAAAAGTAATAGCAAATCAAGTGTGATGTGTTATAACTTTGCGCTCAACCAATGAAATTCCTGTAAAATCAATTCAACAAGTTCATATCTAACTCCAGCTTCAAAGTCTTGTTATGTACCACAAAAAACTATTCATGCAAGGAATAGATAATAAGCGTGCATCATAAGAGAAATAGGTTATAAAGGTAATACAAGTGTGGATCCAAATTGATGTCTCGCCAGTCCCTACTTAATCGCAAAATTGATGTGAAAAATCAAACTCACTAAATCAGAAAACTTTAAATGTTCACAAGACTGTGGACAAAAGCAATATAGCAGACTGTCAAGAATCACCCAAAACTAAAATGCCAAATACCAGTGCCCTACCACTGATAGATACTGAAAAACCACATGTTGACTAGACCATGAAAATGAAGTCAAGGGCTAAAGACAAACAGCAGGCTGTAATGTTCCACCTAAGACAAACCCACATACCAGATATTTTTGACCTTACATAAATAAATACTTGGAAACATAACATGATCACTAGACCATGAAATTGAGGTCACATACAAAAGCCATAGAGCAGACTGTGCTTCCCAAGACCAACCTATACACCAAATATCATTGACCTATCACTTATAGTTACTGAGAAAATTATCTAATCACAAAAATTTAACATGCTCACTAGACCATGAAATTCAAAGGCAAAAGCCATATGACAGACTGTCATGTATTACATAAGATCAACCTACATACCAAATATCACTGACCTACCACTTACAGTTACTGAGAAACTAAACTAAGTACAAAAACTTAAAATGTTCATCGGACTGTGAAATTGAGGTCACAGACAAAATCCAATATAGCAGACTGTCATGTACTACTCAAGACCAACCTAAATACCAACTGACCTGCCACTTATAGTTACTGAGAAAATGACCTTATCACAAAAACTAAACATGAAATATTACACTGCTGCCGTTTCCGCCATATGTCTTGCTTTCCGCACCTTTCTGCGCAGGCGACACAAAAACACACATCAATATAAATCAATATCTCAAGTGGTGTTCTGAAAAAGTACAGAAAACTGATATTTCATGACACACAGATATTATTCATTACTGAGGGAAAAAAAATATATTCTCTCTCATGACATAAACACTAATATACTGTCTACATACTGTTGAAACTACTTGACAAAGTGGAACCTGTCCAATCCAGACATCCAGATTCATAGGTGTTTATTTGTATAGATTTGTTCTACCGTGACCAGTTACACATGTACACAATTTTTGGGATATAGTTCAGACATACCTCATGGTATATACTTCTTTTATGAAGATAAATGTTCCTTTATTTCTGATTTATGCAAGGATTTTTCATGTATGTTTCACTTTTATTTTGGACTGCTAAGTTTTAAGCTAAATTTTCTGCCCCCTCCTGCATTTTAACTTTTTTTATTGGCAGTCCAAGTTTTCTGTCCCATGATTTTTCCCTTTTAACATTTGCCCAAACTCACCTATCTTCCGTCAAACTTGGACATAGATTCTATCATGAATACTAACAAGAAAGATGGACAGACAGACACACGGACACAGGCCATTACTACCTCTCAACATCGCAGTGCGGCAGATGACAATAATTCAATGACTAAAAATAGCTCCACATTAGTGAAATGTAAAAAAAACACAAGAAATAAGTCTTTATACATGTATAAACACTACCTGTTGGCTTTTCCTGTCGGCTGGTAACTGTTTATCTGTTTGTCTGGTACAGAAATACTGGGTACATCCTCGACTTAGATACTACAATAACATGCAGGATATCAGGATATCACATTACAATATCACATTTACAGTTTACAATATTATAGTGCAATATGAACTTCACACAATATCAAGAATACTGTTATTGCCCAAGGAATTGTAATGCAGAGGGCTTGGAATAATCATTCATTCTAAAGTTACAACATAGACATCAAAATTTTGAAAATAATGAATCAATTATTGTTTCCGTATCAAATTGAGAATAAAAGTAAGATTTCAAATTTAGCTGTTCTACTAGGCTAATATAGATGAACAGAGAATTTTTTTTTTATTTGGGGCACTACCAGTTCTGAATGAGCATGAATGTTTAACTGGAATGATCATTTTACAGCAAATGAGCAAATGACAAGACATTTAAGCTATTGACTAGTTTCTGCATGTAATTCAGAATTAACAGTACATTATTTGAATACCATTGGGCGTCAATCATAGATCTGAAAGTATTAATGCAGTTTACTGGAAAAGTGTTGCAAAGCCTGCAAACATATTTTTTGCTGTCAAATTAAGAATAATTCCCTTAAATAATTAACTGTTATTGCAAATCTAATGCAATCAAATAATATCATGGGATATTTTTGCTTGATGTATTCAAAAGAGAATTTGGGACCAAGTGTGAAAGAGAACTTACTCTGTCTGAGGTATATAGATAGTGTAACTTACATCTAGTTTTGACCAATCAAATCACTTGTTACATAAATGTTGCATTTGAATTAAACATAATTTTATGATTCGTAAATCACTTATTATAACTATTTATACATTAACAAAAAATTTCAAAGTCAAAATTAATTTTATCTATATTAAATTTTAGTGTCAGAAATTTCAGGTTGTACCTAAATTGTGAAAATAAGAAAACCAATTAAAATAAATAACAATTTCTAAATTACAGGCAAAAACTGTATATCAAACTCCCTTTCACAGTGAAAATTTCATGCAAATCAGATAAGAAATGAGTTCTAGAGAATTTTATAAACAGAGGCTGTCTTAATATGAAATGCAGTGAATTTTAAAAGTTTGTATTTAGCACTACCCTCTGCATGAAAGTTAAGTAGGTTGAATTCTACAATATTTAATTCTTTACATATCATGAAGAATTGCTTTCATATCTGAATATCGTAAAAAAAATGGATAGCAGGTAATCCGAGGTCAGGGATACATTTAACAAAACAAACAACGACACTTATACATTAATACGCACCTTGAATTTATCAGGAGGAGCCAAAGAAAGCTTTTGTCTTAATTGTTCTGGGGCTCCAGCACAAAGTCTGTAGAAAATGTGATAATTCCTTTCCTCTTTACTCTGGGTACAGACCCTCGATTTCTCCAACAAATAATGAGAAATAAAACCTCCATTTACAAAACACTGAAAAATAACAAACAAGAGGCTCTCAAGAGCCTGTATCGCTCACCTGGGCCATGGCTGACATAGATAGTCAAAATAATCCAAATGTTTAATGGTTTCATTTTCAAGTTTGTTAATAGACATTGATGTTATATGATCCAAAATTAAACTATATTCCCCACTGNAACAAATAATGAGAAATAAAACCTCCATTTACAAAACACTGAAAAACAACAAATAATGAGAAATAAAACCTCCATTTACAAAACACTGAAAAATAACAATTAATGAGAAATAAAACCTCCATTTACAAAACACTGAAAAATAGCAAATAATGAGAAATAAAACCTCCATTTACAAAACAATGAAAAATAACAAATAATGAGAAATAAAACCTCCATTTACAAAACACTGAAAAAGTAAAATTATTCATAATCAGCTCCCTTTTCTATGGAAACAATCATTCTTATTATCACACAAAATGCTAAGTGATAGAAAAGTTTAATTATTGATATGTTTCAGTAATTCCCTTTGACCAGTTCAGCCAAAGATCTACCAAAATTCTTATACTAAAGCTGAATGACAGCTTTTCCCCAACCTATTCATAGTGTCATTTTGTTTTTACCTGAAATTATTTGCCAAATAATATTAAATATGACCTTAAATACCAACAATGTGCTTATAGGTAGATCATGAAGCTCAAAATTTTGTTATTTTTGGCAGTTTTAGGATAGTTGACCTTTTTTATTATGCAACTAATCATCTGGACAGATTTTGCACAGGAAAAGAGATCCCAAAATTTCCATAGTGAAAACAAGGAGATAGTTCAGACATTTTTTTTAAAGTTTCATGATTGTCTAGTTCAACATAAGAACTAAAAATAACAGGGAAGAAAACTTGTTTCAAAATGTTGCAATCCCTTAGTTCAATATTTATAAATGTGTACTATCTAGCTATACAATTTTTTTAAAATTTATCCTGCCCTGCTCAAATTATTTCCACTCGGAATATAATCAAAGGAAAGAGGAGATTACTCTTACCTTTCCATCAAAATGTATTTCTATAAACTTTCCAAATCTACTACTGTTGTTATTTCTGACAGTTTTGGCATTTCCAAAGGCTTCTAATAAAGGATTAGCTGTAATATAAATATTATATACACAATTATGTCTGACAGTTTTTAGTATTTACATAGGCTTCTAACAAAGGATTGTATATATCAACCATTATGTCTGGCGGTTTAACCATCAAGAAGGCTTGTGAAAACTCTTTTAAACATTATGTAAATCAATGCAAAACCAACATCAATGAAACTTGTAAAAGTAGTCATCTTCCTATGTCTTGATCAGCTTGATATACGTATGATTACAATATAAAGAGCAAAGCACTAGTAAAAGCAAAGATTACAACTTTATATATAAAGTTTCCATCAATGTGGTTAATATTTTTATCACTATCTTAACTTTTATTTGGCACATTGCCACAATATACTTGAATTTCTATATATTTTATGGGGTAACTACAATATAAAATTCAAGGGGCATCTCAAATCTCAAATACCAAGTTGCCATGACTATTTTTTCAGGTTGTATAAACCACTTTTGAAAAAATTATATGATCACTTATACATGAGTGAGGGTTGAGCAAATAAACAAAGGGTGGATTTGAGTTGCACCATACTAGTTTCATTTCATATCAAGTATTATTGCCTACAACTAACATTAGAAACATGATTCCCAATAGTTTCAACTGTTGACTCTGACACTAAGCCACAGTAGCCTTCATACAATCTGTGATACTTTTAAACCACATTTTTTTTTTAATTTTCTATTTAAAAGGCAACTTACATTCTAAAATTCTCTGTTCTATATTAGAAGCATGGGTTCCCCAAGACTCTGTTAAATATTTTAAAATATACTTTGTAGACTCAGTTTTTCCTGCTCCTGACTCTCCACTCACTATTATAGACTGACTAAACTTGGTTACTTTCATGTCACGGAAAGCTTTGTCAGCTGGAACAAACACAGAACAAGAGTGAAATATAGATAAATAAAGTCTTGATTAATAACATCTTAAATTTTAAAACCAACTGATTGGTTGATGAAAAACATGAAGATATAGTGCTTAAATATTATTAAACTATCATCAAAAACTAAAATACTGAAAAATTGAGGGTTCGTCAAATATAATTGGTGAAAATAATTCTCAGAATTTCATAAAGATATCTACATATATAAGCTGTTTACAAAAGCACTCCATTTTAAATATATGAACAACCGTCACATTGAACTAGTTATCAAATACATGAGAGAGTGATTACTTTATGTTGTTTACCAATTGTTATTTATTTGTATTTTGGCTTGATGTAAGAGGCATGAATATAAAACTTAAATCTGATGTAACTGATATTATCATTTTATGATATTATCTGTGCAACATGTGTTGTTCATTTGACGGCACATGATGTTCTGTAATTATTTTTTTAAACCAGGAATTTCCATAAAAAGTACAGTTCAACATTTAGTAAGTAAATTCCACTCAAACTGGTGCTATGGGTCATATTGAACTTACCATAAGGTAGGAGTGTTTGCTCTATGTTGAAGGCCTCATTGTGACTTCAAAATGAAGAACAACAATGAAAGCGTTGTTCCATTTGCTTAATCTTACCATGTATTTATAGGGATTTTGTCCCATGTACATTTATTCCATATCCCTCTATTTGTTCATGGCATTCTATATTTGGAAGCGTCATGTTTGTAAATTATTTTATATGCTAACACTGAACTGCACCCATGGTCAATACGATGAAGTCAAGTCTATAAATCTGTGTACTGACATCAACGCCATGCTATATTTGTATAGTACTAACTCCATTTATACAACAGATCATTGTTTAATACGACTTATAAGCATAAACCCCTGTAGCACCTTTCAGGAAATCTTAATAATATCCATATGTTACTTCATTATTTACTATGACTTACCAATAGCATACACATGTGGTGGCATGGTTCCAAGAGATTTTCCATTGTACTTTTTAATTGTTGGAGTAGAATATAGTTCTGGAATCTCAAAGTAAGGGTTTACTGCTATCAAAATATTAGCTGTATATGTCTGAAATTACACAAAAAAGTTAGGCCATAGCAAGTAATATGAAAGCCATAATAATTACACAATGATATACAAGGTATATAGCTACAAAGACACTCTGTATACAAATAAAAACAGCTACAAATGTAACAAACATATCTGGTACTTCTTATCTTATGCACATCCTCTTCTTATAGTTAACACAACTGAAAATACTGGTATTGTTGCCTTGTGTTATGTTGAGTCATTAGTGATAATTTTTCATTTCTCATGCTTTGCTTACAATTAGTTAACCACAACTTTTTTATGTTTTGCTGACAATTATTGAACCACAAATTTTTTACATTTTCAGACCTGTAGTGAGTATGGCATCATGTAGAGACCACATGAAATCAGAATATAGGAAATTTCTACAGTTCTGAAATTTTGTGTCATGCAAACTGGCTCAGACCAACAGACAATATACAAACAATTTGTGTTTTTGTGATCAAGATGGCAAATAAAAGAAGCAGTGATACCCATAAACCGTTGAGGTACCCATGAACAGGTTTAACCCTACAGCTGGCTTTTGCTAGCGCTGAAACCAAGCCCTGGTATCCCGAGTTCCTATCGTTATTTACGTTTGTCTCTCATCTTCATTTGTGTTTTTCTAGTGCAGTTTGCTTTTGCATTGTGGCATGTAATAGTTTTCGACCATTGGTGGTGTTGACTATTATCCTTTGTTTGTAATATATAGTTATTTTGTGTTCAAAATTTGGATTTTTCTAATGCATTCAGTAAAAGATATCAGTATTTTAGAAAATTCCCACTGTAATGCTTTATCTGTATTTTAATTGACCCTTTAATTTATCTACCAACCCATGTTTCTCCCTTACACCCTTGTACTTACATAAATCTGGTTCTTCATATATCTAATTCTCAAATTGTGTAACAGTGTTCCTTCATTTAGGTACATAAGACCACCTGCAAAGGGAAATAACTCAATTATATAATCATGTTCATTCATTCAGTATTCAAGTACAATATACATGAGACTACCTGTAAAGGGAAATAACTCAAAATATGTAACAATGTTCCCTCATTTAGGTACATACTTGTATGACCAAATGTAAAGGGAAATAACTCAAATTACCAGTGGTAACAGTGCATTTACAGTTCATGGCCATAATATAGTACCCATCTGAACATTTCTTTGCACATTTCATATAAAAAAAGACTGATGTTTAAAAAATTATCTAGAATACATCTCTTCTCGTATTTTCAGATTATTGTACCATTAAAAAGAGCTTGATGTACAGTTCCTTCCTAAAATCAAGGAAAAATTCCTTGAACAATAGTTTCCACTACCCCACAATATAAACGCAAATGCAAAAATTTCAAATCAAAATTTGCTATTTATCTTTGGTTAATTATATCACCCAAACTTTCAGCCTGTGTTTAAACTTTGACAAAAAGTAAAATAATTGGTACAAAATTATTTCAAAATAACAGGAAGAAGCTGTTTGTCACCCTCTTTTAAACCGTGCAAAATCATAACAAGATGTGTTTTGTGAAACACTTATGCCCCCGAGTAGAAGTAAAGAAGATACATTTACCAACTTTGAACAATGAATGTCCTTCTGACAAAATAATTTGTAAAAATAAATTCTGGTATCAACTGAAAAGTTTAATCACATCAAATGATGATTGCAATTGGATGCAAACACAGAAGTCACCCAAATGAACCCCTCAAATCATTATCCAAACATTATTAAGAAAACAATTTTCACCCCCCCTTTTTGGAACATTTATAGTCAACTCATTGTGTTCTGTCTATCAGTGTTATCAGTACTTTGATTACACAAGGGATCATCAACACTGGTTCCCCAAATCGGAGGAATACACAGACGATAAGAAAAGAAATAATAGATATTTTTAGTAACATCCCTCATCATTGATATATATAATACATAAATAAATACCTGTAAAACGAAAGTGAATAACTGAAGAAAATATGCTGAATGATTTAAAAAATCTTTTTTACAAAA
>MJUU01044558.1:0-13239 GCA_002080025.1 Modiolus philippinarum | reverse complement strand
TCACCATATCTACCTAGAAACCGACTTCTTGCCGATAGCCGACATCTTGGAGAAATTTAGGATATCTGCATGGCCATTTATTGACTCGATCCTGCCCACTACTTCTCCTCCCCAAGCTAGCTTTCGAAGTCACACTCAAAACCACAGATTGGATCTGATGATTTTCGAAAGGTATGGCCATGATCTCTCACTGTCATACCCAGGCCAATAATCTTACTTGAAGACCTACGAGCGCTCCTAGCCCTCCAAGTATCACACCTACCTTGATGCAAGTAATCTTTATGGGTGGGTGATGGTGAATAAAAAAAATAAAACATTTGATAAATGTTTTTAGAGCGGACCAATAATAGCGTATTTTTAGTCCCCTACCGGCGAAAGCCGAAGGGGACTTTTAGGCCATGGGCTGAAATCACTTTCCCTGCACCCCCCACTTATGATCCAGACCAATTTTTTCAGTCCTTTTATATCCCCTCTTCAAAATAAAACATGTTAACACGAATATAACCTGCACGCATAGACAGTATAGGGCCACTTTTATAGTACACCACACAAAATTCTTGTATTTAAGTTTTATTTCTAATTTTATATTTTAAGCTCCATAATTTTTATTTAGATAAGTTAGATGTACTGAAATTTGGTATCAAATTAAAGCTTATTTAATATACTTTACAATGAACACAAGTTTGGGCACATTTCGCTATTTTTGTGATCTGGGGATGCAAAAAATATACCCCTCCCCCTGCCAAAAATAACGAAAATGACGATTTTTAGCTTTCAATTCCTTTCAGGTAAATTAATCTCATCATTTGATCTAGTTTTTATGCCTAATGTATCAGTTGTGATACAATGTTGAAAAATAAGACCATTAAAAACCTTAAAATTTTGATTTCCGGTATAAATTTTTTGCGGAATTTTAGATATTTTCACAATTTCGTCTTTCTTACTTCTGGATCGTATAAATTTGAATATATATATCTAATAATTGCCAATGCAATAATGATTTATGATATGTAAGCAACAAATTACGTGAAAAAATTTTAGAGTCAGCCTTATTGTGGGATCAGAAATGCCAAAATTAGCACACCTCCCCTTAAAATTAAGAGAAAATTTAAGATATTCGGGCTCTAAATGATAAAAAGATAATGTCTAATGCAAATTATTGTGTGTATTTCACTATAGCTGACATGAAGAAGCCCATTTAAGTAGATTCAAACTTTTTAAGGGGTCTTTTTTTGGCTATTCTGCTCGAAATTTCATGAAAAATGGGAATTTTCCGTTTTTCAGAATTATTGCTAATTTGCCAGTAACTTCGGTATTTATTTATTTGACTTAGAGATGTAAAAACTTAACGAATTTGGTATGTAGCGTAAAAATGTTGATAAAATATTGTTTCACTATATCTAAGCAATAAGAAAGTATTTTAGACTAACAAAACTCTCATAAATCGCAAACATATTACCCCCCCCCCCNAAAAAAAAAAAAAAAAAAAAAAAAAAAAATCAACATAATTTATTTCATGTTATTCAGCTTGAAAAGCCTGAACATTGTATATAACATTTCAAACACAAAAATGCACAGAGACTCCCATATATAATAAATAAGATCATGTGCGTGGTTTATGGGCAGTTATACAATAATTGAACTTTGAATTTTGTAACATTCCGAAATCCTGAAAATTCCCATTTTTCACGAAAATCGCCCAAAATATTCAATTTTACCCATATTTTCTGCGTTAAAATTGCATATTACGATATATCAAATGCATTTTTAAAAGAAAGTAAAAATATAAATATGTTTTACTCATATATATGTACAGACAGACATATTTTTTGCATTGTTTTAGCATCGTTTTTTGGGGTAGGGGTAAAATTTTCGGTATTTAGCGTTACGTTGAACACCCCTGGTTTTTCTACACATTGTTTTAATGTAGTTCGATCCTAATAAAAATATCAGACAGAATTTTTTTCTTTTAAGATATTTTGCAGATCTTAACCTATAAGTTCCAAAAATAAAATAAAAATGATATGTCACCGATCATCTTTTCCTGAAATCTGGCTTTGAAAATCAGGCCAAATTCAGTATTTTTCAGCAATATTTACAAAGAATATATAGGAAACTGTGAGAACATGCTTATTGTTTATTTTTCATATAAAATAAATATCAGACAGGTTTTTTTTATTTTTTGATATTTCATAGAAATATACTTAAGCTATCTGTTACGCTGAAAAAATCTACATGTCACCGTTCAATTAAGAAAGTTATTTGATATAGTTTACGAAATAGACAATATTTCCGGGAAAAGGGAGCTAATTCGCGGGAAAGTGTATGTCAATCTATTGTGACGTCACAATGTATAGGCCAATACAGGATTATTCCGGCTTGAAAATCAAGTCAATTCCGCATCCGACTCGTGTTACACAAATGCGCCAATCGAATGCGCCGTGTATTAGTGGCGATCTACCTTAAGATAATTTATATATCCTCAAGAACAATAAATTGGCATACCTGCAGATAAATCCTCCAGATTTGCCACATATAACTATTTAAGTAAATTTTGGACAAATCTGAAATGCTGAAAATTCCGATTTTTCATCAATTTTGTACCAAATATTGAGTTTAATCTGAAAAGTGGGACTTAAAATGACAAATCATGATAAGATAAATGCAACATTTTTATATCCAATGCAGACTTTGCGGGTTTTTGTTATTTTTATGCGAATATAGACAAAAAATGACCACTTTAGGGTGAATTTGTTGGGGTAGGGGTAAGATTTTAGGGTGAATTTGTTGGGGTAGGGGTAAGATTTTAGGTATTTAGAGTCACATTAAGCACTCTTTGCTTTTCTAAACAATGTTTTAAGACAACTAATGTATCGTACAGAACAATAAAATGGCATATCTGCCGACATATCCTCCAGATTTGACATATATTACGACTAAACAGTGAACGTTTGACAAATTTGAAATACAGAAAATCCTCATTTTTCATCAATTTGGGGCAAAATATTGAGTTTAAGTCAACAAATGGCTGTAAAATACCAAATCATGATGTTATTCATACAACATTGTCATATATAACACACTTTATTCGTGTTCTGGTTATTTTTAATGCGAACAAAGACATAAAATTGCCCATTTTAGGGAAAATTTGTTGGAGTAGGGGTAAGATTTTCGGTATTCAGAGTCACATTAAACGTTCCTTGATTTTTTAAACACTGTTTCAAGACAACTAATATATCCCTTAGAACAATTAATTTGCATATCTGCAGATATATCCTCCAGACTTGCCAGAAATAACGGGTTAACAGTGAACTTTGACCAAATCTGAAATGTTGAAAATTCCCATTTTTCCTCAATTTTGGGTAAAATGTTGAGTTTAAGTCAACAAATGGCTGTCAAAATATCAAATCGTGACGCAATTCATGCAGTATTATCATATTGAACACACATTTTGCGTATTTGAGTAAATTTTATGCGAGCATAGAGAAAAAATTGACAATTGTAGGGAAGATTTGTTGGGGTAGGGGTAATATTTTTGGTATTCAGAGTCACATATAACACTCCTTGGTTTCCTAAACAATGTTTTAAGACAACTAATTAATCACTCAGATCAATTAGATGGCAAATCTGCAGATATATCCTCCGGATTTGACATATTTAACGGTTTAAAAGTGGACTTTGGATAAATCTGAAATGTTGAAAATTCCCATTTTTCCTCAATTTTGGGTAAAATGTTGAGTTTAAGTCAACAAATGGCTGTCTAAATATCAAATCGTGATGCAATTCATGCAGTATTGTCATATTGAACACACGTTTTGCGTGTTTGAGTAAATTTTATGCGAACATAGAGAAAAAATTGACAATTTTAGGGAAAATTTGTTGGGGTAGGGGTAAGATTTTCGGTATTCAGAGTCACATTAAACACTCCTTGTTTTTCTAGGCAATTTTTTGAGACAACTTGTATATCCCTAAGAGCAATAAATTGGCATATCTGCAAATATATCCTCCAGATTTTGAATGTATATCGATTTAACAGTGAACTTTGCATAAATCTGAAATGTGGAAACTGCCCATTTTTCCTAAATTTCGGGCAAGATATTGAGTTTAAGTCACCAAATGGCAGTTAAAATACGAAATCACAATATAATTCATGCAACCTTGTTATACACAACACACAATTTGCGTGTTCTGGTAATTTTTATGCGAACATAGACAAAAAATTGACAATTTTAGAGTAAATTTGTTGGGGTAGGGGTAAGTTTTATGGATGTAAGAAGTTTATAATACTTCAAAACTGCCATAATTTGTACCACTTGTAAAGAAGACATTATGTACTTCCATTTTATTCCCTCTTTTTATGAATTTGAACCACTCATAGATAAGCTGAGACAAAAAAGTGACAAAACTTTGTCGAAAACGAAAATATTCAAAGATGCGTTTTATTTGTCTGTTTAAAAGTGATAGTTTGGTCATACAAAACATATTTACATTATGTTAACATGCTTAATTTTTAAGAACGGACATTAAAAGACTAAAAACAATTCAAAGAATTATGAAAAGAAAAGCATACTGGTTTCTAAGGACCGTTGAACTTACACGATTTCGAGAAAAATCTTAAAATTTATGTCAACATTTCGAAGGGGTAGGGGTAAGATTTTTCAATTTTTATAACGTATTGGATATAGAAATGGTACTTATGTGGAATATTTGTAAAGCTTATACCATAGGCTATCATTCTATAACATTTTTTCATAACTGAGAGGCACCAATCAACAATTTGAAGCAATTAAAAGAAAAACTTTGGTGAAAAACGGAATTTTCCGAAATTTCGTTGGGTGGGTCTAAAAAGGGGGCCTGTTCCAATATTGCGTGCAGGTTATGCCCATGTTAACATGTTTAATTTTGAAGAGGGGATATAGAAGGACTGCAAAATATGGATGGGGATCATAAGTGGGGGGGGGGGGGGGNGGGGGGTTATTCCAGCCCATGGACTATTTAATTTAGGTTTTTGCTCTGTTCGTCCGTCCGTCCGTCTGTACGTAAGTTTCGCATCAGTTTTCTGCACTTTTTCGTAAACAATTGCAGGCGTTTATCTAATATTTTGTATGTATGCTTATCTCAATGAGTTACAGATGAAGTTTATATTTGGTTCCGGTCCACTGAATTTGATGGAGTTATGGGCCTTTGACTTAGAAAAATTTTGTATAATATCAGTTTTTCGCATTTCTTTTATGAACCATTGCAGGTATTGATCTAGTATTTGGTATGCGAAGCCACCTCCATAAGTAATATATCTTGAGTTGCAGTCGACTGATTTTAGAGGGAGTGATGGGTGTTTGACTAAGAAAACTTCATTACTATTTTTGAGGGTGTAACAAAGCCTTGTACTACCGACAGGGGACTTGATATTGCCTCGCAATACGATCCACACTTGCTATTTCTTTTTTTGACTTCATAAGCATTTGATGCAATAATTCTCCGGAACGCATGACGCAAAATGTTGATGCAAACATAGAGAAGGGCATTATCAATATATATCTGCAACACAATTTTTACTAACCCACACTAGTTGTTTATGGATCTTTTGCACTAAATTACGGATATCTTGTTTAATATTTCTAGTGGTCTGGTTTTTTTCTGTTTTCTAATAAGGTTAATTGAGTCTTCTGGAAAGCTTCTGCAGCACCAATATTTGCATCTATATAATTCTGTAACAACTGTATTGAAGAATTAATATTTTGATCAACCAGAATTTAGGTCGTATTTAAGTTACGTTCCAGCGTCCTAACTGAAGTGTTCAAAGTTCTTTCGGTTAAGTCAGCTTTTGAATAAAGCGCTATAAAGTCTTGTTTTCTTGCATTTAAGTCAACAGCAATGGAGTTTAACCTATCATTGGTTAATCTTAGTTCCTCTTCCAAATGTTAAGTTTCGTTCCGTATATTAACAATACTCTGTAAATCTGATACGACTTTTAACTGTGTCGTGTACGATGTTTTTAATTCTAAGTTCCTCGTTTTATTTTCATTTGCACTGTGACTATCCTTCATAGCGTCGAATTCTGCTTTTAATGAATCGTATTTTTTTCTCAAGGACACCATATTTATCTCGCATTTCTTTGAGTTCATTTATGTTATTGTTTAATGATTCGGAATCATTATGCTTATCATTGTACATTGTTGTACAAATCCGTGACTCTCTGTTGAGTAATCAGCAATTCTTTTTGAAGGTACAAAACCTGCTTCTCCAATTTGAGTCGGTGATTTCGTTCACTTAGCAGCATGTTAAGTAGTGCGTTTTATTGATAGTCAGATATTAACGGACCTTCTGTTGTCGGTGGACGTGTCCGGTCATTAAGCAAAAATCCTCTAGCGCTGCACAAACTAGCAATAATACAAAATATTGCTATATAATTCATGATTGAATGAAGAGTTTTATGAAATCAATGCAACGCATATAACTGATATTTAAATTTTATCTAATATACTGTAAGGTCTTCTATCTATTTAGTGATTTGCTATCGCACATTACACAAAAATATGATGGCCCATTTTCATGTGATATAGAACCTCAAACATGTACACCAATAAAAATCGTACCCCTTCTCAAACAAATAATGCTAAAATTTGCAAATTTTTGTCTCACAAAAATGTTTGAAAATTACATTCTTATCTCTTTAAAGAAGTAGACATTTACCACAATATACCAGGTAATGCAATATACGAAAGAGTCTTATTTGACAAAGACGAAACCCTCTCCAATCACAGGTCATTCATGTATTTAGACTAAAATAAAGATAAAGACCAACCCTTCTTGCAATGTATATCTAAATTACACAAGAATCCATACAAGGAGAGATACATCGCTGGATTTTCATTATGTTCAACTACTGAACTCTCTAAGAAGTCAAAGACAGGCATCAAGCATACTACCCATGCAAGATGTGACATAAATCACATGTGGATGCTTAAAAATTTGAAATATTTATATCCCGTTTAATTATTTTTCTCAAATACTTTCTCTTAAAACATTTGATTTTTCTAAACTATATACCACGCTTACTAAATTTCATGAATCAGAGGAATAATTCAGAAGGCTTTTGCCGATTAAAAGAAATGTGTTGTCCTTATTTTTGTCAAAAACAAATTTAAAAAGAAAAGGTATGCTACAGTGAAAATCAGTACGTTCGTATTGATGATATATTTGTTGTATTTGGCGGTGCTATTTATCAACACCAATTTGGTATTATATCAATGGGCATGAATTGTGTGCTTCCCCTCGTAAACTTGTTCTCATACTCTTGCGAGACTGAATTTTTACAAAGACTCGTTATAGTTCATAAAAATAAAAGATGCCTGATCCTTTAATCTCACTTATTAGTCCATGGACCGAAGATTTTGAAAAAATGGATCGCTGTACTCAATGTATAAGGTATTCGCAGACAAAAATAATGATATTTTAACACACCATCAGGCGATTTAACGATTTCCCTAGCAGGAAGTTTCTATTGGCTGCTAAAATGATGGCGTAATATTTATACTATTTTTAAGTCACGAATGATTTGTTATTATGGTCATCATAAAATGTTTTTAAACATTTAAAATGTAATAAGTAAATCCCATTTGATAATTTAATAAGCCAAATTTTGAGCTACGACGTAAATAATCGATATAAAGCGATTTTTTTTTCTCTCGAAAGTTTATTGTTTGATGACATTCAAGCATTGAAATATTTAGTAATGGAGTTGTCTATATAAATACTCAATTATGATGATTTTCGTTTTGATTCGTCATATTTGCGTTGAAAGTGATGTTTATTATACCAAAAATACAAATATTCCATTTACAACAACTTACAGAGAAATTTAAGTCTTATCCTAATAGCATCGAACAGTCTATTCCAGGTTCATGGAGAATTGGTCATTTATCTATCAAATGGTTGATTCATCTTTGTGTAATCGATTTCCTGTCATTGCAACTCCTATTATCATATTAAGAGGCCTTTCTATAGAGTAAGAACAGCTTTTTGTCCTTGCGTTTTTCAATATGTCTGTTTTCCGTGTGTTATTCATGAAACTAGTTTTGTTTGTTTTTCGTCTCATCTAATTCGCTACAAATATTAAATCTGATCCTTTTCGAAAATTAAACAGTTTGATATCGGTATAAGTGTTTACAGTTGCTGGTGTTAATATATATTTATATATTTATTTACCAAAAGAATAGTTTTTTTTAACTTCAAGGGCAACTAAGCAGTTGAAGCTGCTGCTTTGGAATTCAGAGTGGGATCTTCGGTCAGATACAACTTTGTAGTCCCCCAAATGTTGCTTAGTTAGCCCTACATAAAATCAGCAACCACTCCCGAATAGACGGGATACGCCAGCGCGGGGAAGCCGACCCAAGGAAGATGGGGAGGATAGGTCTTCAAGATAGTGTACAGATCGTACGGGAGTCAATCAACCATAGAAAAACGATCGGGTACGGTGTAGGATTTATTTTTCTAGCTATGTCGTATCTCATAGAATAACTTATCCAAATAATATTTTTGCAATAATTTATTGATTGATAATATCTTTGATTTGTTTTTATTTTGTGTGATTTTTCAATGACAATACAGTGTGCAGTTTGTGCCGAAGTTGCTCATTTTGCTGGGTTCTGTTTGTCCTTGTTTTTTTTTCAGCCCTTACTTTTTTTTCTTTGGATTGCTGCAATTGTCAGTTTTGTCCTGTTTTGTTTTGATCTGATTATTTGCTTCTGTGATCTTTTCCGTTTTGCTTTGTATATACCCAAACAAAACTTTTCGAAGTAATGGATTCCTCAGGAGTTAGAGGTTAAATGTTAACTCTTGCAATCTTCGACAAAGAGGCGACGTGTTATATCAAAATGTGTATTCTGTTGCATCAAGGGATCTGCTCGTCAAGGAAGTACAATAGTTGGGACAAAGCAGGGCATTTCTACTGTACTACAACTATCAAATGACAGAATCGATATCAATCAAGATGATTCCACAGGGAACTGAGAAGTAGAATTGAAAAACAAAATATACCTGATGCAGAACTTCAATGGCACAGTGTGAGCTTTAAAAATTTGACCAAGCAATTGAAAAGGGTCAAGTAAAAATATACGAGCAATATATCGTCAACAGACTCGCAGTCAAATATACTGTACCTGTTGGCCCTTCTACTCGATCTTTTGCTGTCAAATTTGACTGGAGGTCTATGTGTTTATTCAGTACCGTTACCGGCATTGCGGGTAGAAAAAGACACCCGTCAGTTCCAGGCCAGTCTGTTTTGAACAACGTGTTTGCAAGTGCTGAAAGATGCGGCAATTGGGTCCTTATTAGATGTATCTCTAATGCTGATTTGTTTGCTGTTGGTGCCCAGTACAACTGTCAATGACACCAAGCATATGAATCAGAGAGAAACATTAAATCGAAATAATGTGACAAATATAACCAGAGTTGATCCATACTAAGAAGCATTTCTCAAATTAGATTTTGAAATTGGTGAACAATTATTACACAAAGCCGCAGTGTTTTAACTTCAAAAGGTTCTTGATAAAAATAAACAATATTTTAAGAGGATGGTGTCAATAGTCCAGGTTATCCATCTCATTGATAAAAAGAAAAGCTAAATAATCATTATGGGGAAAGAGTCATATTCTAAAAACAGACTAGTAGTAGTCACATTGTCATACTCTTGGCAAATACAGCAGCTGAATCGCTTATTTCTACTGTCGTATCCAAAGCACAGGGCTGCCAACCCAAACAAAAGGCTTTATTTGACGTCAAATTCCTGTTTTTAGCCGCGGCTATTCTTATGGCCGATATCATAGGTACTCTTGACATAAAATTGTGGTCTAGCAGTGACAGTGAAGAAGCGGATACACGAATAATACTTCATACCTCAGCTGCTGCATCATCTTAATTTTAACGCATTACTGTTCATTCTCCGGATACTGATATTCTTGTTCTCTTTGTTCACTTTTATTTGATATTCGTGTTGAGATTTGGTTGCATTTGCCTAAGGATGGGCGAAGTAACCGTCTAAAATCATTGCAGGTAAACTTGAACTGAACACGTGTAAAGCTCCATCTATCTGTCATACTAATACTGGTTGCGATTCAACAAGTTGTCCTGCAAAACAAGGAGAGGTCGGACCTTTGGAACTGTTCAAAGCAAAATCTATCGACATTTTCTTTTCTCGTCGAGCTGTCTATATGTCCCTAAAATGAGATCACAGGTAATTTGGAACGATATATTTCGCGTATTTACAATGGATCTCCAACAAGTTCGACTTGAAACCAAATGCGGTAAAAAAGGGGGCAACAGAATGAGCTTTTATCCTAACCCAGAATGATCTGATGCAGCTTTCCAAATGGACAGAATACCAACTTTTATTTCCGCTATCTTCGTTGCAGCCAAATCCTGCAATACAAATTCCAGATGATCGAGGGTGGAGAAAAGGTGATGATAGATTTAGTAGTACCGTAATTATGACGCTTGACTCAATGCCTAAACAAATCACAGGAATGGTCAAGTTTAGTTTGAAATCCTCAAATCGTGCAGGTCGGTGTTCTTGTAAAGCAACTGAATAACGTATACTGTAGCTTGGTTCTGTGAAGGTGACGAGAATTTCGCAGCATTTACGAAAACAATCGAGTCGGTGGTAACAATATATTATCTGATGAAGAATCACACAATGAAAACGATCCAAACTAGCACGGTTAATGTTTCAAAGTGACGGCTTGTTGTTTTTGTAAATCTTGATTTATTTCAATTCTATGTTCATTTTGTATATGTGTACATAATTTTCATTAAGTTTGAAACAACGGCAGTAGAATACCGAAGGAACAAGGGAAGCGATGACTACAAAACTCGAAGTCCAAAGACATGGCAGAAATGATGTTTATGTTATCAATATTTTT
This sequence comes from Modiolus philippinarum, assembly GCA_002080025.1. Taxonomy (NCBI): domain Eukaryota; kingdom Metazoa; phylum Mollusca; class Bivalvia; order Mytilida; family Modiolidae; genus Modiolus; species Modiolus philippinarum. The sequence goes on along the minus strand of MJUU01044558.1, from coordinate 2,320 downwards.
ATGGGGTTGTGCAATAAAATTCATGCAGAATATTTTTATTGTGAATATATTAATATACATGTATATTCTATTACCTCCCTTGTGGACTGTCATACTGACATGGGGAAGGAGCTAATGATTCTTTTTTACCATATGGGCTGAAACGGGTTGGATTAAACATTCAAGTAGAAATTAACATACCAGAGAGGTCAAATATTGGAGGACAGACTTTTTTATCATGTACATAGTTCTCTTTGTCTTTGTATGTTGTGTTTGATTTTACGTATTCTAATAAGGTTTTTTGCTTTGTTTTAGTTTGTTTAATGTTTGTTTTGTATAGTATGGAAATAAAATTCAAATTATTAACTTACATTGCAATAACAAAATAAAAAGAACACCGGATTTTGGCTAAATCGAATTGCATGAGCTGAAAGCGCATTACAAGCTCACCTCCGACTGTCCTAGATACAAAGATGCGATACTTTTATTTAGGTGAATTCTTTCCTCAAACGTATCATACGTTATAAAACATGACTTTTGATTCTGTTTATATTATCGCGAGTTTTCATCTGTGAGATTTTTTCAGAAATCATGGGCGCCAATTTGAAAATTGTTCTTTCCACACATTTGCCGATTTTTTTAAAACCTTCCAATATCTAAAATTTTGTAAATTTTATTGAAAACTAAGGAGTATCTCTCTCATGCAAAGCTCTGTCCTTAGCTGATTTTGGCTTTAAATTTAGATCACTTTTGTTATTTGTTCTCTATCAATTTTTAAACATCTTTGAGTTTATGGTCTTCCAAACGTTTAGACTTTTTCTGCACTGATGAGACGTCAGTTGTCGAAATGCACATATGCAGAAAGTAAATTCACAGTGACTTCGGTATTTAGTTATTTGCACTGGAAATCAGAAAATCTCATGATGGTTTCATATACTAGAAATGTATGTTTTTCTGTTGCAACAAAAAAAATTGTTGTTATACCGATGATGAGTACAACGAACTCATTTTGCAGGGAGATATGCTATTCAGTCCGGGGACTAAATAGATACATTGATGATGTTCTTATTATTAATAGCCCCTCTTCTTTCTAAATGATTCCATATCCTCCAAAACTAGAGATACATGTAAAGGAAACAACAGAAACCACTAGATCTACATCAGTTTTGGACTTACATATCAAATTTGACGAAAATGGTAATCTCAGTACTAAAATTTACTACAAAATTTAATTTCAAAACTATCAATTTCCCTCACAGTAATATTCCAATTTCCCCTTCTTACATAGTGTATGTTTCGCAGTTGATTCAATACGCGACAGCTATCTCAGGCCGATCAGTGATTTGTTTTAAACAAAAGAAATGGAACTCTTCATTAAACGAAACAAAAAGGTCTATTTTGATTGTTTTCCGTAGTTACAGATACCAAAAAGTTGTTTCTAATTAGAAAATTTAATGATTTTTTTAAATTGTGTATTTCATTAAGGTTCAGAAATAATGTAAATGTTCGCCGTTTGATTGTAAAGTTTGTTATTAATGTGTAAATCGCGGTATAAGTGGACTGAAGTTGGTGTCTATCATTCTGGATGACTAAAATATATATCTCCAGATTTCTCCAAAATTGGCATACTGATTCATCAAGAATTGATCAATACGTGTGCAAAATTTCATTTCCGCCCTTCCACACAATTTCCCAGAATAAAACCCCAAAGTTCATGGATTCTGCTACAATACTGGCTCTATTTTTAGAAATGAAATCGAATTTACCTATATACGTCATGATTACAACTAAAAGTCAGAGGCCCATTCAGGTAATCGTAATTTGATTTTTTGTCTATAGTTTGTTTTAATGGATTAAATCGAACAGTAAACATTCGAGTACCGTTCCAAATAAATACTTAGATATAGAAATCTCGAAACCTTCCCATTATTTTCTTTTAATTTTATCATAATGGGGTTCATTGATCCCTGTGAGTGCCTTGGCAGTGTTTATAAATAACATTTACCGTCAAATAATGAACACAATGGAAAATACCACCCTTACTTATACCTTGGTTACGGGATATTATTCTGGATCTTTGAAATATACATCTTTGAAATCAATTATTTCATATTTCCCCTTCAAGATTAATCCTTTGGCTATCTTTTAAAACAGAAATTGTGTCCGCCCCGGTAATTTTTTGCCTTTTAATAATATTTTATTGTCGCCAGGTTAATTTAAGCGTGGTCGCATTGAAGACATTTGACATCAACTATAAACAATTTAACGTGCAATAGCAGACAAATTGTTAACTTTCATTATCCCCGCACTTTCGAAGAAAGTTCGGGGATAATGTAATACC
>MJUU01044555.1:13712-26129 GCA_002080025.1 Modiolus philippinarum | reverse complement strand
TGGAATTTTGAATTGTATCTACCCTTTTCGCGGAGGCGACACCATTTTGCCGTTAATACACAGCTGATTCGTGTTCCTGCGTAATCCCGTTAGGCGGGATGTGAATGGAACAGCCTTTGTTTACCTCGCAGGGTGTGATTGGAACAGCCAATATTTACTTCCGGTGTAACGGAAAAATATTTTTGAGAGAAAATTTTAATATCGGGAGCTTTCAGAGGCATATCGGTAGACGTGAGACCGGCTGCCGAAACCGGTAGCCTCACGGTGAGACCGGAAGGGTTAACAACTCTGGTTACAACAGCGAAACTAGAAGTTACTAAGTATCCATTCATAAAAACTGCGCGCCACAGGAAATTTTTATGAATGAACCGAATCGTGAATTTCCAATGTCAGTTTAAGTGCTCTGAGATTAAAAAAGCAAAGTATCTCTTAAAAGATATTTAATAAATACAATAAACACATAAAACGATGTAGTTGATCATGAAATGGACACTGTATCGCCACATGAATGGATTATTTTTGTGCCTTCGTATGAATAACTGGTAAGCCGTACGCGTTTTTAACGATAGTCTGGATCATTCCGATTCTTTTCATACAAAGTAGTCTCCTTAATGTAAGAGTCTGGTTGAAACAGACTTTTTTCAAGATGGCTTTACCCGACAGCTAGAAGGCAGAGAACCTGCCTTAAAAGCAGTTGGCTCACTTGATACTGGCCGTGATAAAGTCCTTATCAAAAACAAAATGTCCTATATTCCTTATTTCTACCAGCTTCTCATGATATACAATATAACTCATATAAGATTCAAAACAATCAAAATTACATGGAAGAAACAATATGGCTCGGCTATTATTTGAAACAGACCATTGCAGGTCCCCTAGGGTGAGCTTGACGCATTACGCCATGAAAAAGTCCGGATCAAAAACAAAATATCCTATATTTCATTTATCAGTAATTCACAAAATAATAAATAGATTTATATAACAAATTGAAATAAGTTGAAAATATATTCTTTCACCGCTTATTGTTTTTGCAATAATTCATATGCATTCTTCATTCAATGTATTACGCGTATGAACTCACATATAGTACCAAACATGACGTCAGCATTAAGCAACCAGCACGTGACACCTTCACAGTGGCCCATTATTTTCTATCTCACGGCCTGTTCAATGATACTGACATTATCAGGCAATGCAGATCAAAGGAAATTCATACAAATTACCGATAAATTGGAAATTTATACAATATACGGTACTTCTTGTTTTTTTATATTACTTACCAGTGCAGGGTTATTTAGAACACCAATGTTGTAACCATACAGAAATGGGTTGCCTACCAAAACAGCAAAAAGAACAACAAACTGGCGACGTGTACCTGATACCTTGGATTCCTGAAAAATATTACCAGATTTTATATGTTAAGTAATAACAAGAGCTGTCGCCGAATGGCAGCCAAATATACCCCCCACTCATTGAACCCTGGATCGATATGGTAAGTGCAAATTTAAGTTACAAGTGTGGACACAATACAACTATGGACATAATGATATAATCTTCAAGAAAGAACTTTTCACAAGGGTTCCAATGAAAATACTCTGTCTAAATCAGACAAATATGAAATTCACCTTTTTTTTAGCCTATTTGATTGATTGATTGATTGATTGAATATTGTTTAACGTCTACTCAGCAATATTTCAGCTATATCAAGACGAGAACAAGTTTGTTGATAAATAATCACTTTGGGGTATGGAAATGGCCATGGGACGGGAAATTCTGACTGCCACTGGAAAAGTAGGGTGAAATCGTCAAGGGCGGGGAATTTAGCCTTGTAGCCGATCACCTACGGACCACCCCAAAAGGAGCTTGCTACAAGGGTTCTTTAACGTGCAGGAAGCGTGGCATTTCTTCCAACACGTGGACCTGAGTTTACATCCCATCCGAAAGATGGGTTGTGTATTTATTAATCCCGCACAACCACGGAATGGGTCCTATTTCTATATCCCGGGACCCTCGGGGTCAGCCTCCGTTTAGGAGGGGTCACACCCCGCAAGCCGGAGATACTGGGTCCTATTTCTAAATCCCTGGGTTCCCTCGGGGTCCTCTGTTAGGATGGCTCATACTCCAAGCTCAGAGGATGCTGCGGGCCTATTCTTCAGCCGGGACCGCGCACGGCGGTAGCCTATTTGACATTTTACACAAAAATCATAAGCATAAGAGAAATTTCATTACAACACTTTGAAAACAAGTTTTCAAGAGGATCACAATGAAAAAAGTGTGCCTCTCCAACAGTTTGACTTGACAATATCTATGCTTAAAATTTTTTCTTGAAAAAAAAAAAGAAAATTGCAGGAGAAATCAACAAAAGTCAAAGTCAAATTATCTCCCCTTCCTAGTTTTGGACAATAATCATATTCCTTCATGCGCATCTCCATATAGTGTCCTTCCTTTGTGTAAAGTTTCATCAAAATCCTTTAAATAGTTTAAGAGGAGTTGCGCTTACGAGATAACCCATACATAGGGAATCAACTAAAAGTCAAAGTCGAATTATCTCCCCTTCCTGGTTTCGAACAATAATCATATTCCTTCATGCACATCTCCATATAGTGTCCTTCCTTTGTGTAAAGTTTCATCAAAATCCTTCAAATAGTTTAAGAGGAGTTGCGCTTACGAGGTAACCCATACATAGGGAATCAACTAAAAATCAAAGTCGAATTATCTCCCCTTCCTGGTTTCATCAAAATCCTTCATGTGGTTGAAGAGGAGTTGCGCTTACGAGAAGTGTGGACAGACGGACGGACGGACAAACAAAGTTTGGGGGTATAAATACAGACGTTTTGAATATGTGATACAGTGCATGGCGTTCATTCCGTATTCACACTATGACGTCATACCCATTTATCGCATACCCTTTATCGCATAGCTTACCCTTATCACACATCCTTCATCGCATGGCTAGCCCAGTATCATACCCTTTTTCAAAAAACATTTTTTTTTCAATTTGACTTTTTTATCCAAAAAGAAAAATGAGGGGGTAAAAAAAATTTTGGGGGTTAAAAAATTTGGGGGGGGTTAAAAAAGTTTTAAGGGAGGGTAACAAAAATTTGTTTGGAGATGAAACACCTATGTTAAACTATATTCCCTGCTGGCAGCCACTCTGGATATGTGACTGATATAGATATGTGAAATTACTTAATTAGGAAGAAGACCATACCATGAAAAATTACTATCAACTTAATACACTGAAAGGATTTTCAAGGAAGAGCAAATATTACAGCACTTTCCCATAGGGTCCAATGTTAAACTGAGATCTGCAGAGACGGCCACCTTGGATTTAAGATTAGCACTAATATCCTAAATTTGTTTTAAATGACCATTATGTTACCATGCCTAGTTAATGCTTACACTATAATTAACTACCGTATTCCTCTTTGAGGGCACTTAGAATATTTGAAAGGGGGTGCTTATTAAGTAGGACAAAAACTCTGTTCCAAAGAGAAGCTCTTGTAAAAAAATTCCTCCAGCTTTCATAAGTACAAAATGTAATCAATGTAAAAATGCTTAAACTATCCAAATCTTTGACAAACAGAAGAACAGAATAAAGGCGGGTGAGTTGCAAACAAAAAACATATGATAACACTATCATGTCTATTGTTTACATCAAGAAACTTGGACACATACGCATGCCCAATTGATAAAATACAAATCAATGATGGAAAACGTATACGGAAATAATGGTTTCAAGTGAGAATTTTGAGGGGGTGCTTAAGGATTTCAGACGAAATTAAGGTTGGGGCACTTATAGTGGCAGGGGAACTAAATGCAAGGAATACCGTAATGAAAGAACTGCGTTATTCCATCATTCGTTGAATATTTTGCAATAATCAGAATCAAGGATAAGCTCTAGTTTTGATGATATAGATATATATATTTGATGGTTCCACTGAAGATATTATTTCATGAACTATGTTTTCAAAATCAATCCGCTGTGACATTGACAACGTCTCTTGTGACATCACTTCCTAGAGTGAAATTATGGAAAATAATTTCACAGTTAATTAAAACTTCTCTTCCACTGGGAAATCTCTACCTTTTACAGCTATCTATATAATAATACATAAGAAAAAGAAGGGAAACGGGGAATGTGTCAAAGAGACAACGACCCTAAGGGGAGCAATACCTGTTAACCCTCCCACATTACGCGGGAGACTCCCGCTTTTAGGCCTCAACTCCCCCATAGCGTCCTTCTCCCGCGCAAGAGACCAAAATCTCCCGCTTCATACTTTTCCTCACCCTTAAACTCCCCCTTTTAAAAAAATATGAAACCCACAAATTATTACTATAGGGTGTTCATAATTCCTTCCTTTTATCCACAGTGAAACGTTAATTAGACCCAATTAACGAATTAATCGTCCCGTTAAATAAACACTTTTATGGCAATGTTTACCTGATGAACTAATCAACCTGGCCTATCAGGTCTTACCTGTATGATTAATTACTGTCAAATGCCTTTAAAATAGTGTTTTGAATATTGTCAGATCCGTTTTTACTCCAAATTCTCTGAAAATTTTACGAATGCTTAGTTGGCTTTTGTTTATTAATTTTTGCAAAACACTTCTGGTTACCTCCCTTTTATATTTTTGCTGTTAAGTTTTTGATTTTTTTTTCATCACTACTGAGATATAATGCTGCTCCAAAGCAATTATTTTATTAATAAAAACATATTTTTCAAATAAAAAAAATATTAAAAAGATGTTTAAAAACCTTATTTGGTTATAATTTTATAAAATATTGTTCTACTTTCATACCAATCGACCGCATCAAAATCAAATTATGAACTTTCAAATAAAACACCTGACACACTATTTTAGTGAATGTACACTGCTGGGCAGATGAATTAATTATTGACTAATATAATTAAGGTCTTTCCCACTACAGTGGAAAGACCTTATTGTATTTCGTTTGATTATTATTATTATTATTCTTCTTCTTTTTTTTCTTCTGCCATCAATGTTGTCGAACTGCTTAGACCAATCATAACCAAACTTGGTACACTTAACAAGCACTGGCGTAGCTCGACTCAGGTCACCCTGAAACCCGATTCTATTTTTAGTAACAGAGTTATCTCCCCAAATACGGTTTATCTTGTTAGCAGGTAAGCTCATAAACCGTAACCGATATCAAAAAACTGAGTTGGGGAAAATGTTGGACTCATCCTCAGGATGATTTGTCATGCAAAAAAAATTTTTTGGTTCGCGACCCCGGTTACGCGTTTTTGACCCCTAAATATGCAAATTTTTCAAAGTTGTCGGATTTTGATGAAATTTGGTTTCCAGGTAGCTCTGATGACCCTGATTACAAAAAGGGGATCAAAAAAATTTTTCGTCCGCCATTTTCAAAATGGCCGCCATTCGAAATTTTGTTCTCGCTATATCTCGGAAACGATAAAAAATTTATAAAAACATTATATTGCAAAAATGTTCCTCTCATTGAGATCTACATTTGATTCAATTGAACGAAAACTCTGCGACAAACCGTTTTTGAGTTATTGCCCTTGACGCGTTTCGGTAAATCGGTTTTTTGCGAATAACTTTTAAACGCTAACAGATAATATAGTAAACATATATGTTTAAAGTGATCAGCATGAAAAGACCTTCAATTTGAGTACCAGGTTGAAGGTCATCGGTGACCTTTGACCTTGACCTTTGACCTTGTTAGCATATAAACTCAATAACCGTAATAGATAGCTGAAAAATTATATCAGCAAAAATGTTCATCAGGTCAAGGGCTACATTTGTCTCATTTAGACCGAAGCTCTCCGATGACTCCCTGAAGAGTTATTGCCCTTGACGCGTTTCAGAAATGGGTTTTTTGCGTATAACTTTTAAACCTTTACAGATAGTATGGTCATGTAACATATCAAATTAATCAGTAAGAAGAGACCTTCAATTTGATCCCAAGGTCAAAGGTCATCAAGGTCATCGGTCAAGGTCATAGCCAATTTTTACGTTTTTTTTATCGTAAAATCTTTAAAACGATTAGAAATGGCTACTCTAATATATTGGAGACAATGTGCATCTCATCAAGATGATTTTAAACATGTGACATGAGAAAACATAACATTAAACACAACATTGACTGGGAAAGACCTTGCAATTGTTCTCTGAACAATTGTCCTTTTAATTGTATATTCTACTTCTTCCCTGCTAACAGAGGATAGAGAAGAACTCACTCAGTAAATGGTTCATTAATATAGTATTGCTTTACGAGTTTTGGTCTGATCCCATTGTAATGTAAATTGTATTGCATTGTGCTTTCTTCTAATTCTTTATTGGTATGAAGTTTTCATGCTTCTGATACTAAGATGGTAATAAGTTTGTCGCGTGTAATCTCCCCCTTAGCAAAGGTGAAAAGAGGGAGATCTCCCTCTTTGCATATAATAGGAGGTTAACAGGTGTGACAGGACAGCCTACCTGTGTTGTAGTAGGTAGTAGATATATAGCCAGTAAAAATCGACAGGGCTAACAGAATATTTCTTTAGCTCATTTGGTTAGGCGGCTGGTTGAAGTGCTAGAGGTCCCGGGTTCAATCCCCGGAGATGACATTTGTCAATTTTGTAAGGTGATTCATGCACTCCGGTTACACAGGTATATATATCAACTTGATGCATGAAACAGTTTCAAGAATTAACAGTTTACAACATAATCCCATAGGCTCCTATATTAAACTATGTTCCATGCTGGCAGCCTTTTTGGACTTTTTTATTGCTAAAAATACAGACACAATGACAATCGTGTAACCAAGACTAGTAAATATCAACTTAAATATATATATTTTTTTTTCAAGAAATAGCAATTTATAATATTTTCCACTGTTGTTCTATGTTAAACTAAGATCAGCAGTGGCAGCCATCTTGGATTTATGATCAGTACTAAATCCAAGATTTTTTTAATGACCTCATGTTACCATACCTAGTTAATATCAACTTGAACTATGAAATGGTTGTCATCAACTACAACATTTTCCCATAAGGTCCTATGTTAAACTATGTCTCTCAGTGGCAGACATCTTGAATGAGAAGCGTACCTGTTGAATATATGTAGAAATTGTAGTTCCGATCAGCTGAATTCTTTGCTATTCAAACTTCACCTCTATCTCTAATCATTTTTAAATACAAGAGAAAATGTATAAAAAAACAAAAATTTGACAAGAAAAGGCAATAACTCTTACATGAGTATTTAGATTTTTTTAAAAAAAATTCCAGGTGGGTAAGTCTTGATATTCTGAACGTTTTTGTAGTTTACTGCTAACTATTTTAGTTTTTCTGATTAATTATAAACAAGAAATGGTTTTCTTAGAGAAAGTAGAAAAACTGAATATTTGCAAAGATTTATTGGCTCAGACACCCCCTCTCATTCATGAAATGTATTAGTCATGTTTTTTCTAGAGAAACCACAAGCATATATGGTTAAAACACCTATCAACTTCTAAGTTCAAAGAGGCATAATTCCTGGCAAATATTGAACAATGAAAAATCCCTGAAAAAATATGCACATATAAATATTAATTCCTTGCTCCATAAAAAGTTTCATGAAATTCCTTTGAACAGCTACAGAGGAGTGGCACTTGCAAGCATAATGCCAAAACATCTATTCTTTTCTAAGTTCAAAGGGCCATAACTCCTGTAAAAATTATATACAATTAAAAATCCCAGACACAATGCACATCTACATATTATGTACCTGCTACACACAAATTTTCATGAAATTCTGTTGAACAGTTACAGAGGAGTTGCACTTACAAGCATATGGTTAAAACACCTATTAACTTATTAGTTATTATAGTTGTTCAAAGTTGCATAATTTCCTGTAAAAATTACATGATGAACAAGAGCTGTTGCCTAATGGCAGCCAGTCATACCCTTGCTAACTGAACACAGAATCAATATTGAAAGTGCAAATTTAAGTGTGTGGGGATACAATACAGGTGTGGACACGAAACAAGTGTGGACACTCATAAATTCCTCAAGAAATAATGGGAAACAGGATGTGTTTTGTGAAACACTTATTCCCCGATCAGAAGTAAAGAAGAAACATTTAGCAAATTTGAATAATGAATGTCCTGACAAAATAATGTGTAGAAATAAATTCTGGTATCAACTGAAAGGTTTAATCACATCAAATGATGTTTGCAATTGGATGCAAACACAGAAGTCACCCAAATGACCCCCTCTTCATTATCCAAGCATTTTATTAAGAAAACAATTTTCACCCCTCCCTTTTTGGAACATTTATAGTTAACTCATTGTGTTTTGTCTATCAGTGTTATCAGTACTTTGATTACATCAGGATATTTTCATATACTTCATCAATACTGGTTCCCAAAAAGTGGAGGAATATACAGAAGAGAAGAAATGAAGTAATAGATATTTTTAGTAACATCCCTCATTATTGATATATATAATACATGTATAAATACCTGTAAAATGAAATTGAATAAATGAAGAAAATATGCTGAATGATTTTAACAAGAGGCTCTCAAGAGCCTGTATCGCTCACCTGGGTCCTGCAGCACTATAATTCCCAATTGATGGTCCATCTTTGGTGGTGTATGTACATAAAAATCAGAAACTTTTTATAAAATTTAATTAAAATAGTTCAAGCAGTTTCAGAGAAGATTTTTGAATGCAGTTTCCAAACTTAAGGGGCCTATGTTAATGTACGTGCCCTGCTGGCAGTTATTTAACATTAAACTTTGAATAGGGTAACATAAGGACTATCATATCAAAATTCTACTGAAATTGTTCAAGCAGTTTCAGAGGAGAAGATCTTTTTAAGCATTTCCCGCTGGGTCCAATGTTAAACTAAATTTTGCTACTGGTGGCCATGTTGGAAGACGGATCAGCACCAAAGTAACAAGCTTGGTAAAAATCTCACAAGTTACATTTATGCAATGTTTAAATTGAATCCATTCAATGGGTTTCCATGATATTTTTGTATGCATTTCCCCTTAGGGGCCAATTCATTGCTGGCAGCCATGTTGGATGATGGATCAGAACTGAAGTAACAACACTTGGTCAGCTTCTCATAAACAAAGTTTAGATTAAATCTATTAAGCAGTTCTCCAGAAGAAGATCTTTTGTTAAATTAAGTTCACAGCTGGTGACACTTGGTCAGCACCTGACAGGCATCATTCATGTCATGTTTGATTTAAATCCATTCAGCAGTTCTCTAGAAGATCTTTGTGTGCATTTCCCATAGGGTCCAATGCTGTCGGTCATGTAAAATGACAGATTGGCACCAAAGTAATAACACTTGGTCAGCACCTCATAAACATCATTCATGCCAAGTGTGGTTCAAATCCATTCAGTGGTTCTTAAGCAGAAGTTCTTTGTATGCATTTTCCCATAGGGTCCAATGTTAAAAATAAGATCCCCGCTGGCGGCCATGTTGGATGATGGATCGGCACCAAAGTAACAACATTTGGTCAGCACCTCATAAGCATCATTCATGCCCAGTTTGGTTGAAATCCATTCAGTGGTTCTCAAGAAGTTCTTCGTATGAATTTTCCCATTAGGTCAAACGGTAAACTAAGTTCCCCGCTGGCGGCCATCTTGAAAGCGGTCGGAAAACTTGAATGTGTTCAATAAAATATAGTCCTTAACATGCTGAACATTTTTGCAATTTAAACTTGACCTTTATCTCGAAGCGTTTTTGAAATATAGGACAATAAAGGGCTACGCAGAGCGCAGGATGATACGACCGCAGCATGTCGACCACTGAAATTTGAACAAGTGTAAACTAAAATTAATGTGGACACAGTAATTTGCTGGACACATTAACGACCTTGTCACATAAATTAACTGGACACAAACTAAATTAATCCCTTATTACTAGGATATTGTAAGAGCTAAGAAATTCTGTTGACTACCATCAAGAGAAATCCAAAGGAAAAAACTCAGGTTGAAATCCAATGAAAAATAAAGATTTCACATATTTTGAAGTATTGCAATTTGGCCCCTTTGACCCATTATAGCTTGGAAACCAAAGAGAAACGCAAAATATACTGCCATATCACTGAAAGCTTAAAATGAGAACAATCCAAAGATAAAAATCCCATCAAAAACTTATGAAAAATGAAGACTTCACATATTTCTAATAATTGCAATTTTGACCCTTTTGACACCTTATAGCTCGGAAATGGTAAGAGCTACATCAAATCTGTTGACATACTGCTGAAAGCTTACATTGAGAGGAATCCAAAGAAAAAAATCCCATCAAAATCTGATGTAAAATAAAGATTTTTCATATTTCTAAAAATTGCAATTTTGGCCGTTTTGATCCCAAATAGCTCGGAAACAGTAAGAGCTACGCCAAATCTGTCGACATACTACTTAAAGCCTACAATGAGAGGAATCTAAAGAAAAAAATCCCATTGAAATTGGATGAAAAATAAAAATTTTAGGTAATCCATATATTTGCAATTTTTGCCCCGTTGGGACCCTCAAAGATTGGAAAAGGAACAAGTTATCAAAAATCTAATGGTGCAGCGCTTTGTTAATTTTTCATAAGGAATCCACTGAAAAAAAAAACTGCATCAAAATCGGACTAAAAATAAAAAAAGTAAAATTTTTGAAATTGGCCCCTTTTGGGCCCCATTTATCTCGGGAACAGTACATGCCACGTGAAATCCGTTGGCCTACTACTTATAGGAAATTTCCTCAGGAAGACACTGAAAGAAACCCCTTCACAATCCGATAAATAATAAAGGTTCTACAGTCAAATATGTTAAAACATCAAATTTAACCCTTTTTGGCCCCTTTTGTCAAAACGGGTGGGGCCACAATGACCAAAACTGAGTCAAGCCTTCTTTTTGTACCAAGAAACATTGTATTAAAATTTCATAAGGATTGGTCAACTGAAACTAAAGTTATTGACCAAAAACAAAAGTGTCTACAGACAACGACGACAACGACAAAGACAACGACGCCGACGACAGCACGACCGCAAAAAATTTTGCTGTCGTATAAAAAGTAAAAAAGACCGCAACTCATATATAGGTACTTGGATTTTCTTCAAAATATCCATGTTGGTAGATCTTTACGTGCTGAACACTTTTGCAATTTAAACTTACCTCTATCTGTTAGCCAGGTGAGCTAAGAAAGGGCTACGCCGAGCGCAGCATGATACGACCGCAGCATGTCGACCACTGAAATTTGAACAAGTGTTAACTAAAATTAATATGGACACAGTAATTTGCTGGACACAATAAGGACCTTGACACATAAATTAACTGGACACAAACTAGAGAAAATCAAAATTAGCCCTTTAAATCTCTTATTAATAGGATATCGTACAAGCTTTAAGAAAAATCTGTTTCACATATTTTGAAATATTGCAATTTGGCCCCTTTGACTCTTCATAGCTTGGAAACCATAAGAGCTACGCAAAATCTGTTGCCATAGTAGTGAAAGCTTACACAATGAGAATAATCACAAGAAAAAAAATCTAATGAAAATGGAAGGTTCACATATTTCTAATATTTGCAATTTTGGCCTCTTTGACCCCTTTTACTTCGGAAACGTTAAGAACTATGCCTAATCTGTTGAAATTCTGCTGAAAGCTTACAATGAGAGGAATCCAAAGAAAATAAAGGGCTACGCCGAGCGCAGCATGATACGACCGCAGCATGTCGACCACTGAAATTTGAACAAGTGGAAACTAAAATGAATGTGGACACAGTAATTTGCTGGACACAACAAGGACCTTGACACATAAATGAACTGGACATAAACTCGTGAAAATAATAAACTGTGGACACAGGATTTGTCTCGCCCGCCCCTTGCATCGCTTTATTTTGCACATTAATCTACTGTTGCAGTTATAAAAATAAAATATAATTCTTCAACTTAGTTTACTTAGTGACTGGGACTACTGGTATAGGCTGTACAAATTGCTTGCTAAAAACTTAGTGATCGTTCATGTGTGACTAAGGGACCAGGGCCACCATCTAGACATGGAATCGGTATGTACTCCCCAAGATGCAGCTGCATGTCAATTATCAAGTGCCTAGGACTACTGGTATAGGCTGTACAAACTGCCTGCTAAAACTTAAAGTGATCGTTCATGCATGACTAAGGGGCCAGGACCACCATCTGGGCCTGGAATTGGCATGTACTCCCATAGACGCAACTGCATATCAAATATCAAGTGCCTAGGACTACTGGTATAGGCTGTACAAACTGCTTGAGAAAAACTTAATGTGATCGTTCATGCATGACTAAGGGGCCAGGGCCACCATCCGTGCGTGGAATCGGTATGTACTCCCCAAGATGCAACTGCATGTCAAATATCAAGTGCCTAGGACTACTGGTAAAGGCTGTACAAACTGCTTGCTAAAAACTTAATGTGATCGTTCATG
>MJUU01044554.1:0-28694 GCA_002080025.1 Modiolus philippinarum | reverse complement strand
ATTTGTTTGAAAATGCCGCTTCAATCGTTAACCAAAACGATATTTTTATAGAATTTGTATTGTAAACAAACAATTCATTTCTTCGATATTTCTATTTGTTTACTTATTGAAGCCATTCTTGAATTAATAATTAAACAAACTGTTGCGCAATGGCTACAAGTAGTACGAAAAATTAAAAGATGTAGGTGTGGTGAGCCACGATTAATAGGTAACAAATAATGATGATATTACACCATAAAAAGCTTGAAAAGTAAAAAGAAGGGGTCAAACGTTTCGGTCACTAAGACCTTCCTCAGTGGTATACAGGGACAAGGAAAGTAAAAAGTAGACGTGTCCAACACAAATGGCAGATAAAACTACCCAGTTAATTTCATGCGTCACTGAATTGTAAACACGCTGATCTTGAACCTAATCGATTCTTGAATTACATAGAAACACTTTTTATACGACAGCAAAAATTTCGAGGTCGTATAATGGTATGGTGCTGTCGTCGTCGTCGTCCGTAGACACATATGTTTTTGGTCAATAACTTTAGTTCTAATGCATCAATCCTTACCAAATTTTAACACAAGGTTTCTTGGGGCAAAAGGAAGGTTTGGGTTGGTTTTTGGTAATGTGGTAATGTGGCCCCGCCCGTTTTCAAAAAGGGACAAATTGGGTGTTCTCGTATACATTGTATTGGGCTGTAGAATCTTTATTATGTATCGGAATTTTATGGGTTTCTTTCTCCTGTGTTCCTGGGCAAATTTAAAATCTGTAGTGTGCCAACGGATTAACCGTTCACCAGATAAATGGGCCCAAAAGGGGCGAATCTCAAAAATATAAATTTCTAAATTTTGTCCGATTTCAATGCAGTCTTTTGCAGTAGGATCCCCTAGGATCCGAGTTTATCCACTAACAAGGTTCAAGGTCAAACATCAAGGTCACAATTCACCTTTGACCTGTGACATCATTTGAACGGTCAAGTCTTGTCATGAACAATGGTGCAGGTTTTAGGTCTCTACAGCTAGTGTTTGGGAGTATTTAGTATTAATAGAAACTCAAAAAATTTCAAAGGGCAATAACTCACATAAAAAGTCGTCGAATCTCTTCTGACCAAATGTAACAAAATTGAGTCTTGTGAAGATGAACATTTTTCCCATTATATTTAATCAGCCATCTCTTACGATTTCCGAGTTTATCTGCGCACAAGGTTCAAGGTCAAAGGTCAAGGTCGAAGTTAACCTTTGACATTGACACCATTTTAAAGCTTAAGTGTAGTTATGATCAATGGTATAAGTTTCAGGTCTCTACATCTAATGATTTCCGACAAATATATTGTTGCGGAAACTCAAAAATTTTCAAAGGGCAAAAACCATACCGCACGGCTTCGGTCCAAATGTATCAAAGTTCCGCAATGACCTAAGGAACATTTTCCTCATTACACTTCCTCGGCTATCTTTTACGGTTTCCGAGTTTATCCGCTAACAAGTTTTTTTGTTACGGGGCAGATAACTCCGTTACTAAAAATAGCTCGATACCGTGCCCTCATTTTTGAGGTCGGACTGCAAGACCAATTTATCATACCAAGTATTGAAATGATATGTACCATAGATTTTTAGGCAGCGGGGCAGCAAAAAAAGAATAATAATAATAATAAATAGTATGTCAATTGTTCGAAGAACAATTGCTAGGTCTTTACCTGAAGTTGCGTCATAAAGTTATAATTATAGATTCATGGATAAAACCAACATTGTAAGCTAAAAGTGTACATTTATTGATACTTTAACATGAAATACGATTTCCGGCTGTGACCTAGACCTTTTACCTCGACCTTATTTTGAAGGTCATGTCTTCCTGAACAATTTTTGTTTTGAATATAAGTTTGTATCTTCAATGGTATTTGAACTATAAGCAAAGAACCTAAATTCACATATCAAAAATCGGTTTTTGGTCCATAGTCCCAAAACGGTTGGTCCAATTATTTCGGACCCATGTAACAAATGTAGATCCCAACAAGACACACATTTCCGCCATTACATTTAATCAGCTATCTGTTACGGTTTCCGAGTTAATCCAATAACAAGATCTGAGGTCAAAGTTCAAAGTGACCAATGACCTTTGACCTAAGCATTTTTAGATGTAACACATATCACCTAAGTTGAATGGAAAAGGTTCCAGGTTTCTATCTCTTATCGTTTTCGAGAAAAACGTACTTAAAGATGGGACGAAATATACAAGGGGCATAACTCATGAACGGTCCATCGTAGTTTCAAAAGGATATGCCCAGCCCTTTTTGTGAAAATGAGGCAGAAAAGAAAAAAAAAATAATGATCAAACGAAATACAGAAAGATCTTTCCCTTGGAATGGGGAAAGACCTTAATAATCAGAAGAATTACAATAAGGTCTTCACGACCGAGTCGTGAAAGACCTTAATTACAAAAAAGGGATAACAGTAAATACTGCAATGGCCGGGAACGACAATCACATACCACAATTCACAAGCTAACTGCACTTAAAAAGCAATAATGAAGACAAGAGACAAACATAAATAACAATAGGAATTAAGAGTCACTTCCATTGATTTCCTAGAAATCCTCATACCTTTAAGGTACTGACTTAAAATATATATATTTACAGAAACATTAGTGGAAACTTGTTATCTACTCTACCTGTGGGGATATTTAATAGCCTTTCTGAACTGCAACTTTTGTAAGTACATCAGCTAATTGATTTTATATTTGAAGAAGATGTCCATTGTATTTTGCAATTTGCAATGAAAACTTCTAAAGCGAATGATATCGAGACGAAAACAAACGCATAAATTGATATTAAGGAATATCAAAGCATATGTACATGTAATTTATACCCTGAGCCTTCCAGTTTAGCACGATGGTTAAGACATGTTTCACTGTCCTTGCAAGCAACATACTAATCATGAAATCAAGAAATTCAAAGATTTCTTGGAATTCACTTTAGCCAAAGTTGGAGGTTTCGATTAACAATCATATCTTTGTAAAATAAGAATAGTTCTGAGTTGGATTTGTTAAGAAAAATACTGTGTGTTTTAGTGTTTATAAACAGTTTTCCTCTATAATTACTTATTTAAGTGAAAATGCTAATTTGTCGCATACACTTCCATGTTGTGTATAGCTCGTTGTACCAATTTCACAGATACAATAAATGCGCTGTGATTCTTAGTAAACCTGACTCAGGGGCTTTGGCTACAGAGCTGCCTGGCGCGTAACCATTTGGTGAATACGGGAATTCCCTGTCCATGCAGGGAAGTCAGGTCATAATACGGAAAGCATTGACCGCGAACCATTGTAGCCAAACTGTGTGGAAAACGCCACGCTCCATGCAGTATAAAGACCCCTTTATTATTTCTCTAAAGAGTGCAGACGTAGTGGGTGTCGTATGGAAGGCTTAATTTCCTGCCCCTATCAATTTCTTCCCTTTTCCAGCGGTTATCAAATGTCGTTGCCCCGGGTTTCCCTTCCACCTTTGTTTCTTTCTTCTCTTACAAATTTTTGAATTGACTACCTTGTTCTCATCCTGATATAGCTGAAATTTTGCTCACTGGACGTTAAACTCTACCTTATCAAGCAGTCATTCTTAGTAAATTTGTAAAAGCTTTGAAAGTATTGCTGTTGTACATGTAGTCGGTTTATGTTGGTTTGTTTTAATATGTATACTGATACGATATGATATATTATTATATTTGTACTTTTATTTCTATGTATAAAGTAAAGACACACACTTACTCAATAAAACATCATATTGCACAGTTGATCATGATAAATCATCATATTGCACACTTGCTTTGATTGACGTTTCCAGGCCACACCCCTTTTACACCCACAATAGATAAACCACGCCCCCGATGTTTGTCACCAGTGACTTAAGCCATGTCAATCAAATATAATAAAACAATTATGGCACTTCTATACTTGATCAATATGGGGTTTAACGGAGCGCAAAAGATAATATTGAACTCGGGGTAAACCCTCGTTCAATATTACTTTATTGCTCCGTTAAACCCCATATTGATCTCGTGGAAGTGCCATAATTGTATAGTATCGTACCAGAATGACTTCAAAAAAGATAGGCAGAAAATTACTCCTACAGGGATATGAGAAAAAACTCTGCATAGTTACACTGCTGCTATAGTCGCCATTGCATTTGGCTCACAAATATAACGAAAACAGTCGTACCTTTCCACCTGCAGGAATCTGTCTTATTTTGAAATGGCCATTTACAGTATGTAAATTTACAATTTCTTCGGAATTTTGTATTTTTTCAGGTCTAATTTAATACTGACTAAGACGTATTGTTTAACACTTAACGGATTATACATGGGTAGCACCATCCTGTCGAAATCGCAAGTCTCACTAGGAGAGTGGATGTTTTCCTTGTTACAGTCTTGTGTTACAGCGGACTGTTCAAATTATTTATTTTTGCAGTGTAAATGATTTTGGGCAACAAATGTTTACAGCATTTCATGAGAGGAAATAAAAGCTTTGTTCCATTGCTTTCTTTGACAATGCATTTGTAGATACTTTTTCTCATTTGCGTTTACTTCATATCCTTCCATTGATTATTACTGATGTAGCGTTTGTCGACATCCAGTAATGAATTTCGCTCAAACCTCGGTATGAGCAAAGATCATTGTTGAAGACCTCATGATGTCTTGAAGATCAGGGACAACCATTAAGGCGTTGTTTCATAGCTTAGTTCTACCATGTAAAGAACTATGTGTCCAGCAATGAATTTCGCTCAAACCTCGGTATGAGCAAAACTCGTTGTTGAAGACCTCATGAAGTCTTGAAGATTAGGAACAACAATAAAGGCGTTGTTTCATAGCTTGGTTCTACCATGTAAAGAACTATGTGTCCAGCAATGAATTTCGCTCAAACCTCGGTATGAGAAAAGCTCGTTGTTGAAGACCTCATGATGTTTTGAAGACCCGGAACAACAATAAAGGCGTTGTTTCATAGCTTGATTCTGCCATGTAAAGAACTATGTGTTTTTAATCCATATCCTTTCATTATTGATTTAGCAAGATGCGGAATAAAATTTAAAGCCGCATGAATATTTTTGAACTAATTGAGTTTTTCACATGGAACGGAATCAAACATAGTATTAATTTCACAATTTTCGTAATGAACTAACATTATCAACTACCCTGTTTACTTTACAGACAATTAGATAGAAACATTTTATCCAGTTTACCTGTTGGTATATTTGATAGCCTACCGAAACTTAGATTTCTGTAAGTATGTGAGTCCTAGAAATATAAAAAATATCAATTCTATAACAAAATGTGTATGATACTCCTACAAGGATGTCGTTTTGCTTCAAAGTTGACGTTTTTTGACCAGTTTAAAGTTGATTTTTGCTCTTTCTGTATATGTTTCTATACAATTTTTGATGCACTCAAACAGAAAGTTGACATCTAGATAGGTCTGACTACACTACATATTAATCAAGTGTATTCTTTCATGAATGGTGGTTTCCAGTGATTGATGACCATTTTCTCATTAGCGTCATTAAACACCCGAATAAATAAATATACATTAAAATGTCGGCGACTTTGCTCTGTTTCTACATTATACTATTTGTATTTTACGGTAAAATAGGTACTTAAATTAGGTTAAATAATCAAAGATCTGGATTTCCGTCACTTGTGTATAAATTCTAGGATTTGTTTAATCGTTTTCTTGCGGTTAACTCGAAAAAAAGTACAATGATATCGTTATCCTAATCCTGATCCTAACCTTTTAAAAATCCCAATGCTTCAATTCGTGTACTGTGGTTGATAGCTGTCCTTGGAGTTGGATTTGGTGTCAAATTTCCATATTTAAGGTGCGAGATTTTTGTCAATGAGTACTTCTTTTAGAATATGGCTTTCCATATTAATTGATTCGTATGCTGCTAAAGACAGGAATCTTCTTAAAACACACCCAACGAAAAAAATTTTGTTCATTCAACTTGGATATGCTTTATATTTTGAAACCACTGGTCGATGCCATATGCAATGCTGGTTGACAGTTGTCACTATCCCAATAGTCAGTCCGGCTGTCTCGAATTCCTATCGTTGTTTACGTTTGTCATTTGTCTTGTTTGTGTTTTTCCTGTTCTCTGACGGATTAAGGCATGTGACTATAATTTTCAGCCATTGCAGAGGTTTCCTGTTGCCCCCCTTTTTACATTGTCTGACATGAAAATTGTACCTTGCATTTTAAAGAAATTAAATGTTTTTATCAACATTCTAATACCTTAAAATACTGCAGCTTCGTCCTGTGAATTGCACATGGTGGATGTCCTTGGTACTTTATTTGGCCTTTTATTTTTGGATTATGGCTTTCCATATTTATTTGATTCTAATGCAGCTAATGAGAGGTTACTCCTTGAAACACGTGTATAGCATAACAAAATTTACTGTTTATCATGCAACTTTGGTATTTTTGTATTTCTGACGTCTTTTCTTATGAGTGGTTCTGTCTAACTATTTTTTGGATCATAGCTGTCCGTATTTTTAGCTCACCTGACCCAAAGGGTCAGTGTGAGCTATTGCAATCACTTGGCGTCCGTCGTCCGTCCGTCTGTTAACTTTTCACATTTTCATCAACTCCTCTGAAACCACTGAAGCAAATTTAATCAAACTTTACAGGAATGATGCATGGAAGGTCCTTAACAAAAATTGCTCATTTCGTTCCGATCCGACAAAAAACATGGCCGCCAGCGCGGAACTTATATTTAACATTGGACCCTATCGGAAAAACGTCATTTTCATCAACTCCTCTGTATCCACTGAAGCAAATTCAACCAAACTTTACAGGAATAATGTATGGAAGGTCCTTTACAAAGATTGCTCATTTTGTACCAATCCGACAAAAAACATGGTCGTCAGTGCGCATCTTATATTTAACATTGGACCCTATGGGAAAACATTATTTTCATCAACTCCTTTGTAAGCACTGAAGCAAATACAACCAAACTTTACAAGAATGATGTATGGAAGGTCCTTTACAAAGATTGTTCATTTTATTCTGATCTGACAAAAAACATGGCCACCAGCGCAAAACTTATATTTAACATTGGACCCTATGGGAAAAAACGTCATTTTCATAAAGTCATCTTAAACCACTGAAGCAAATTACAGGAATGACATACGGAAGGTCCTTTAGAAAGATTGCTCATTTCATTTCAATTCGACAAAAAACATGGCCACCATGCAGAACATTGAAATCCTGCTGTTCAGCATTTTGTCAGGTGAGAGACACAGGGTCAGTCTCTGAGCCTCTAGTTTTTATTCTGATGCTGCTAATGAAAGATACTCTTGAAAACATGTGTACAGCATAACAAAATTTACTGTTTATTATGCAACTTAGGTAGTTTTTTGTTTTCTTCAATATGGTATCAAGAAAGAACCTATTATACTATTTTACTCTTGTTCGTTCGTTTGTGTGTTCATCTGTCCAGCTTAGATATATCCCAATAACATTTCTGTTTATGTATACAAGAATTTTTGATATTTGTCTTGAGGTTTGGTATTTAGAGTTGTACAGTGTCTCCTCTTTTCAAGTATGTCATTTATCAACTTCTTGTTCGCCAATCACTTTATTTTTTGGTACCCAATACACAATTCAGACATTGAGCGCTATTTTTGACAGTTGAACGCATCTTGCTCTGTTGTAATGAATTGATATTTTGTGTGATGGTTAAATATGGTAACTTGTACTTTAACTCATCTTTACAGGTTCACCATTTATCCTCTTCATGTTTAGCAAAATTCCATTTAAGTCTTCTGTTCAAATTTTTCATTTTGGCTTTCCAATGTTGTGTAGTTAGTAATAATTTAATAATCTGGTGTAAAGCTGAAATAGGGGAAGTTATAAGACCTTATCACACGAGTTTTTAAGAAGTCAATTTTAGAAAACAAATACAAAAATGGAAAAAGAATACCTTTTTAGAATTAAGTGCTATGTTTGACGTTGCAACCAGCCGATCTTAAAATTTTCCAAATATAGAATGTCTGTCGATTACTGTAATTTACCACCAGTTGACATCAGCATCAAAACGTATTGTTGATTTCTCTTACCAAAATGTAAATTATTAAGTTTTACATTTTCATCAAACAGATACATGAGCAATAACATGTTAACTAGTCTACCTGTGGGAGTATTTGATCAGCTATCTCGACTGGAGAGACTGTAAGTTTTCGTATTGTTCAGTAATGTGTAATAGAATAACTTAATACCGAACTTACTGTGAATTTGGTTTCTACATATGGCATTTCGACAACTTATGTCTCTTCAGTGCAGATATAATCTAAACGTTTGTGTAATTGATGGAATGCTATATAAAATGGTTAAAAAAGTATTTAATTCTAATCTTTTGTATTATAAGTATTTTTTCGACTTCAAAGACTTTGAGTTCACGTACATGTATGGTTCAGTGAAAAGTCGTTAGTACCAGATTTTTTGTTTAGGATGGAATAATCTGATGCATCATAAATATAATATCTGTAACCGATAATCACCATACTGAAACGTGAGGTCTCTCGTATATTAAACGTAAAATACTATTGCTTAAACATATTTAAGGAAGTCTCACCCGAGGGAAAATGGGACTTGCAGCTCTCTTCGAATAAGGATATAAGTCAACTTTATCAGGTCATGTAAGTTTTCATCGGAAGGGGCATTAAGTATTATTTAAACATATCCAAAAATTAAGGTAGGCTTTCTCATAAATATTCATTAGAAAATAATCTGGTGAGAAGATAGTTTCCCAAAACACGCTGAACTTGTCGTAATGCCTTTATTACTGAAAACAAGGATTAATTTTTTTTCAGTGTGTGTGTGTGTTTTGTTTTTTTTTTCTTTTTAGCTTTTGTTTTATTGTTTGTTTCTTAGATCTATTTAGTTTCTATTCATACCCTGCATCTTGGTTTTGTAATGAGTTGGTAGGTATATTTTGGCAACGAAGTAGGAGAATACCGGACTTCCGAGAAAGGAACGCTCGCGTAATTGAAAGCGGAAACGATCTCCTCAAATACCAGTAAGAAGGTTAACTGGATTCCTGACCTTTTAAGATAAATATATATACCACCTAAAACAAATTGAAGTTTACTTATAATTTGTTCTTCATGACAATTATTGAACTAAATTTTAATTGACGAAAAACAATTAACCTTTGGATTATAGTTAAGTACTCTCGACCAATCAGATAACAGTATTTCAGCTGTATTAATTGTGGATCTATTGTATTTTACATGTTAGGGTCAATAGCTTAAAACTGTTTGAGGCATTTCATTTAGATTGTAAAGCAATTATCTGTAAAATAAGAAGTTGTCATTCACTCAAAAACCAGTATTATAATATTTTCCAACAATAAATTGATTAGTCAGTATAATTCAGATACACAAAAAGCAAAAATAGATTAAGGGTGGTGTAATCATAACCTTAATTAAAAAAAAACACAAGGAAAAAGCATTGGAGGATACAAATGGCGTTTCAGGTTTAAACCACCTTTTTGGAAATATTTTTTAAAATTTTGTGCAGAATAAGTTATCAAAAACTTAAAATGTACACAATTATGTCCTTAATTGGCATCAGGATCTTGTGATGATCAAATCGAGAAATCACCCCCAACCAACCAAAAAAAAAAAAAAATAAAAAGAAGTAATAACATACATACCCACTGTAGCATATTTTAAGCCCATTTATAACATAATATCAAACTATTAGTCAGTATCTAAATCATCTCTTTTAACTTCTGTAAGATCTAAACCTTCCTTCTCCATAATTAATAACTCTATGTAATTACATTTGTAACACCCGTTTTATCACCTTTACATTTCTCTATAGACCTTAATTACTCCAATTATGGCATGCATGGGTGAAGTCAAATTAGACTAAATTAGTCTATTGTGTGTCTATATTGTTTGATTATTGTAATTATTTCTTGAGTACGTAACAATATTCTAAATTCATAAGAACATGATTATGCCCTTCTTCGTAATAAGTACTCGCTGACGCTCGTACTTATTCACGAAGAAGGGAATAATCATGTTCTTACAAATACGAAGAACTACAAATAGAAATATAAATCACCCTTAGCTCAACAGTGTAAATTAATTAGTGATTCCTTCTCAAGGTATTGATGTATTGATTTTTTTCGCACAATACACAACAATTGTTCCTAAGGAAACACGACTCAAAATTCGCGTATTTGTCTCTGTGATGAAATATTAAAGGTGTCACGCTTAATATTGCTATTTCAGAGACAAATCTGATGTATCTTTTTACTGAATATTGAAGACCTGAAAATTGTATCAGATGTGATTAATTATGGAGTGTCTGTCAAAATATGTCTCAACATTCAAATTACACCATGGGTTAAGAAAACATAGCTGTTTCTGTTATTTTGGCTACAGTTCACAGGGATTCTGATAACCAAATTTATCCAACAACTAAAATTTGCAAATGAGCAAACCGATGCTTATTTCTGGCTATGAAGGGCGTCTTAGTCTTGTTTAACTTTATTAAGAACTTGTTCGTTTTATTTGTTGAAAATATGCTGTAATGCAATTGAATAGCCGTATTCTTTGCTTCCCTATACATGAATCAAACATTTGAAAACACATTCTGAATAAATTTCCAAATGAATGCCGAAGCAAGAGTTAACCTTAACAAGTATCTACCAAAATACAACTCGGTAAATAATATTTTTGGGCTTTTTATCCAATGAATTGAAAACAGTTTTTTTTATTCTATCTCCTGTGCACAATTTTTTTTCGACAAAATTCCTACAAAGATGTTATCTTTGTAAAATATTAAACATTTGTCGAGTTCATGTTTTACTCTTTCTGCATATGTCAATATTTTTTGCGTTTTAACTGAATTTAACATAACTTCGAATTTTTCCCTTCGTACCCTCGATGAGCAACAACTTAAGACTTTAAAAATATTCGGAAATTAGTAAAATATGACAAAATTTGGAGTGTACTAGATGAACGTAATTTCGCAGAACTTTAAGAAATTCTGAATATAGAGTCACAAAAAGGAATATTTACAAGTTATTTATAACGTTATAATTGACTGACAATGATAACGCCAATTTTTTTTTTATGAATTATAAACTTTTCCCTTTACAAAATGTTGAGTCCGTGTATTTAAGGTAGTAGACCTAGTTTAAGGGAGATAACTCTTTTAATCAGGAGGGCGTTTTAAACAGTCAGTTCCATTGATACTTTTTAAGCGTTGATAGAAGAATTAAAATCGCCTATGTTACAAAGAATCTTAGAAAATCTTTATAAAAATGATTAAAACAAACGTAGAAGAGACTTTTAAGAGTTATGTCCCTTATCCTTGGTCTGCTACCTTAAGTAGATATAGCTACTTATTGCGACATATAAACAGTTTGTTTATCCTTAATTTACATATTTAAAAATAAGATAATTGTGATAAAAATAGAAAATATTCGGGAAAGTCATCCTTCATTCTTGCAACAAACACTATCACAATACCCTTTTCTTTAATTACATAATTAAGTTTAGTGTGGGTGTTATATTTAAATGTGATTGTTGTTCTACCTTAGTTGAGACAATTAACACCAGGATTAAAAGTCTGGAGTTTTTCATAAAGAAGTTATCTCCTTATCTAAAAAATAGTTAAATAATAAAAATTACAACTTAAAGGAAAGCAAAGAAAGGGTAAACATGCTTTGTTACGTTAACTATTGGTATACAGATAGGGCTGGAATTATCATTTTCATATTTCTAACAGATTCCTTGGCAAAAACATGATAACAAGTCTACCTGCTGGATTATTTGACCTTTTATCTAAATTAAAAGGACTGTAAGTTTACGTATGGTTCAGTAATAAGTAACTAAATTGATAAATGTAATTTTAAATCGGATGGTGAGAAGAAGGTGATGCATTATGGTTATTATCTCTGTAGTCAAACAAACCACCATTGTGACAATGGAGGATTCACTAATATTAAATGAAAAATGCTTTATTTAAAGAATTATTAATAACATTCCGATGGAAAAGGAGGGCCAGAAAATCTCGTTAAATAGAGCATTAGAGCCTTGTTCAATATGGCGGAAGTGACGTTGAATAGTGCCTGTAAATCATGTTAATCTCATTCATTAAATTTTGTTGGGGAAAAAAACTTTAAAGTCTCAATTATAATGGTGTCTAAGTCTTTATCAATTTTTACTAGGAGAGCATGTCTGTTGTATTTGGCAGTAATTGATGTTATACTGCATTCAAATAATTGAATATCTGAATATCCGTAGACATCATTTATTTGTGGTTGTAGTGCAACGTCTTATTTTTTCAAATTTTGATGACACAGTTAATGCCTATTCTTATTTATCACATTTTATCAGTTGAACTTGAAACAAAACATGATACAATCCGTTGCAAAGTTTGCCCGTCAAAACATATTTGTCCGCATCAAGCGAGATTTTTAACATCTGTTCGCTTATAACTGTTTCCCTAAAAAAAATTAAAAGATTCGATAAATTTCGCAGCCAAGACGTGCTATTTTGCTTGTATACACCATTGTAAAACGTCTGAGTAAGCCCACCTCAACAGAAAAAAAAACACATCAAAGACAAATTTGTAACAATTTTGTCCTCATCTGACGGTTAATTTATTCGTGATCAGTTGTCCGCTTAATGCTTGTCTAAGAATATATGTGATTAAAATTGAATTGAATTTAAGTAAATATAATCTTCCATGCGATGATAAATCTTTCTTTAGACTTAACATTAACATACTTTCTTTATTTTAAAACTCCTACAACAACTTTCACTAAACGAAAGATTACATAGATACCGCAATTTTAGAAAAATTATGGATGTAGTATGAAATTATCAGGAAAACTGATATTTAAAGGTATTTTCCATAGGGGAAATGCCTTTATCGGGATACCCAAATCGTGGTGTTTTTATTTTTCTTTTTTTCACAGAGGTGTCTAAGTGGGTAAGTATAGGTCGATGAAATTTGGTGGGGTTTTGCAGTTTCTGTGTAAGTTGTGATTGTATCCGTCTTGGATCGTTTCGTTATCAGGGGAGGGGGTTATTTTAGAAAACTCCCTAAACATGTTTTGAAATATTATTCGGAAATGGTAATAAATAGGTAGTGAATTGTAATGGGAAAAATGTTTGTTAGACTTTAACAGATATTGCGTTCATTTGGGCGAATGTTGGTGGATGGACCGTTTTCGTGATAAGGGCTTGCAAAGTTTTGTTGCTTTTCTTGGAGCAATTATTTGGAGAAATTTCGGAATGTGTAAGGTATAGGTATTTGGGACCCATACCATTGTATTTAGTTGATATGTTTTACATTTAAAAATGTAGGGGTCAAAGGTTATTGGTCACTTTAAAAGGGATGACATCAGCTCGGGACATCAGTTCCTTAAAATAAACTATCCAGCTACTATTTAAAATGATAACTGATCTGCTTGTCAGAATATAAATTGCGGTTTCATGCTAATTGTGTAAACTGAAACTTGATCAGCTGGTTGTCAAAATGATATTTAGCAGACGACAAAAGTAATTAAAGCATTGTAGTGTGTGTTTTGTTTGACACATTGATTACAGACGGAAAACTACTGAAATTTAAACACTCATGCCCTTGTTGATAGATGTGTTTTTAACCGTCTTGGACCACCATGTTATGTTGGGAGGGAGTTATTCGTGGAAACACCCTTATATATATATATATATATATATATATATATATATATATAACTTGTTTTTCTGAATTAATTCGTAAAGCATAAGTGGTAGGTAATGAAGTGCAATGGGCAAAAAATTCTTTGCATGATGACACTAACTGATATTTTCGCTACTATTTTTATATGTGTTTTAAATGGCTGTCAATTCTAATTATTAACAACTTTATATTTATATACTTTGTGAAATGTTTATCATAGGTGATAGATAATTAGATGACATTTTAATAAAATGTTTCAGCAATCTTATCTTATCAGTTCAATAAATTGATATCAAAGCAAAATAAGTAATTTTAGTACGACATAAAGGGCAACGCGCAGCGCAGCATGATACGAAAGCAGCATGTCGACCACTGAAATTTGAACAAGTGTAATTTAAAGTGAGTGTGGACATACTAAAGAGCCGAGTTTGACACAATAATTAGATGGACACAATAAAGGGCTTGACCCAGTAATTTGCTGGGCACAAACTATGGAAAATAAAAATTAAATTAGCCTTTATGATTCCTTGTATAGATCGGAAATTATAAAAGGTATGTCAAAGTGGTCATCTTAAACCTTACTATAAGAGGAATCCGAATATACCAACCCCATTATAGTCTGATAAAAAAAGATTTTACATACAAAATTACAATTTTGGCCCCTTGACCCCTTATAGTGCGGAAAGGGTTAGAGCTATGCCAAATCTTTTGTCATACAACCAAAAGCTAACAACAAGAGAAATCCAAAGAAAAAATTCCATCGAAATCTGATAAATTACGATTTTGACCCCCTTGACACCTTATAACTCGGAAACAGTAAGCGCTAAACAAATCCACTGTTAAACTACTGAAAGCTTATATCAAGAGGAATCCAAAGAAAAAATCCCATCGAAACCTGATCAAAAATTAAATTTCACATTATTTA
The DNA here is from genome assembly GCA_002080025.1 of Modiolus philippinarum. NCBI lineage: Eukaryota > Metazoa > Mollusca > Bivalvia > Mytilida > Modiolidae > Modiolus > Modiolus philippinarum. The sequence continues at coordinate 14,053 of MJUU01044554.1, read as the reverse complement.
GAAAAAAATGCAATTTTGGCCCCTTTGACCCCTTTTTGCTAGGAAACCGTAGGGGTTACCTCAAATCTGTTGGCATACTACTGAAAGCTCATATCAAGAGGAATCCAAAGAATAAAATCCCATCTTATAGCCTGGAAACTTTTAGAGCTACACCAAATCCGTTGAAAATTGCCGTAAACATATATCAAGAGATTAAAAAAAAAACAAACTAATTAAAAACATCAAAATCCGGTGAAAAATGAAAATTTTAGGTAATCTGCAAATTTTCAATTTTGGCCCCATTCGGCCCCTCATAGCTGGGAAAAGAAACAAGTTACCAAAAATCTAATAGTTGAGCGCTGTCTTCATTTTCCATAAAGAATCCATCGGAAACAGCATCAAAATTGGACAAAAAATACATTTTTTTTTTATTTGCACCTTTTGGGCTCAAATTTGTGTAGGGAACCTTACATACTACGTTAAATCCGTTGAATCTTACTCTTTGGAAATTTTTCTCAAGAGCACACTGAAAGAACCCCCATCAAAATCTAATAATAAAGATTCTAAAGTCAGTTACGTGAAAACACCCAATTTTACCCCTTTTTTGCCCTTCATTGTAATTTGGCGGGGCCAAAAACTTATAATTGAAATCTCAGTTTACGCATCTGCCAAGAAACATCATTCTTAAATTTGATCCGTCCACTAGAACCAAAGTTACGCTGTCCAAAGACGCCAACACTAACGCCATACCATTATACGGCCGCAAAATTTTACGGTCCTATAAAAATGAAAAAATATGAAAAAAAAATTGAATATTTTTTTTCTTTTGATACTTGGTACCATTCACCAGCCTGGTCAGGTTTCGATCAGACTGACCTGTGAATCCGATCAGTTTTAAGAAACAGAATTTTCTCCCAAATTGTAAGCGATACAATGCAGCCGTTACATATAGCTAATTAAATGTGACAAAGAAAACGTGTATCTCTTTTCATTTCTTACTTTGGGTCCCAAATGATAAGACCAACTGTTATTGGGTGATGGACCAAAAACTAATTTTTGATGTATGATGTAGGTTTCATGCTAATAGCTTTCTTTGAAGACTTTCCATTCAAAAAAGTATTATGTAGGAGTTGATCTTTGAATGAGGTCAAAATCAAAGCCAACGACTGTACTTGTCGTTTAAATTATCAAAAATAGATACATATGAAGCTTAGAATGTTTGTTTAATGATCAAAATGATAGTTTAAGAAAATACACCAGTTTGTTAGGACAATCAATAATGAGAACATTTTGACGCAACTTTGGAAAATACCTATCAATTGTTCTTGGAACAATTGACAATCTAGTTACTTTTAAAGTTCAACTTTGATAAATGGAAGTAATTCACCAAAAGGAAGATGTGGTCACGTGGATTTTATCGCCTGAATAAAATACTCTCGAATTCTTTACGAAAGGATATGGAGTAAATGAACACGAGACCATAACAAATATGTTAAATCCAACTGCAATAATCTTAATGAGCTGTATGGCCATTTTCGGAAATTATTCCTCTTCAGTAGCACTAGAAGTCAAACATAGGAAATCCATAATTTCTAAATTATCTTCCTTATACTTGAGAACTCATTACTAACAATTGTTTGGAAAGGATCATATATTCGTTTGTCTTTGCTATAATACTAGAATTTGGAATGATAGATTATTTTTATCAAACAGCTACCTTGACGAAAACATGTTAATAAGTCTACCTATTGGAGTATTTGACGCTTTGAATCGACTTGAAGAACTGTAAGTTTAAGAATGATTCAACCATAAGTAATCGAGAGAATTCTTTGTCAAAACTATATGCTGCTTCATAATGGAATAGACTAATGCATCACCTCTATTATCTCTGTAGCCTTAAATCATCATAATCTCTTATATAAATGAAAATTACTTTCGTTGAAGGATGAAACACTTCGAGGAAGTACAGAACCTGCATATTGAGTTCAATAGGGCCCGAAAGTGTCGTTCAAAAACCCTTTCAGTATCCTTGGATATGGTGTCTAAGTCTTCTTGAATTGTGTGGCGAACATGTCTATTCTATTGTACGAAAAATGTGCTCTAAAGCATATGAATAATCTGAAAAGCCGTATACTTTGCTTTCAAATAGTTGAAGTGAACAGAAACACCCAACTCTCAAACACTGGATAACGTCTAAAGACAGTGACCAACACATACAGGCACTCTTGTCTAGAGACAGCGTTTTACTTTCATGTAATGTTTTCCTCAAGATAAACATGTAGATCGACTAACAGAGGGCCTTGGAAATAAATATTATGTACGTCTGAAGTGAAAGTCCTTTCAGTATTTGAGACACACAAAATTGCATTTGAAATTTTGATGTTTGTGTTATGACCCATTTCGATAAGTCACATTAAATCAGTGCATTGACATCTAAAAATTTACAAAATAAACCATCAAGAGTGTATGCAAACAATTTAGTCTATTCAGAATTTGTTTTCGATTATTTTATCGCTTGTTTGCCGAAATAAAAAAGGTATATTGAATGTATTATTGAATATGAGTACTATTTAAGAATGTTTTTTGTACTAGGGTCCTGTCATTTTGGTTCAAAGTTCATGAGCCAAAGTGACAATATTACTTGGATTTGAAATTATTTTTTTAAACAGGTACCTTTACGAAAACATGTTAGTAAGTCTGCGAGCAGGAATATTCGACGCTTTATCTCAACTTGATAGACTGTAAGTTTACGGTTGTTTCAATGATATTGTGCGGGTACTTTTATTCTTGGGGTCCCAAATTTCGTTGATTTCGTTTTTTCCTTAAACCACGAAATTAAAAACACACGAAAAGACAATTTTCACTTAAAAGGCGCCAAAGCAGGAATAGAGGAACTCACGAAGCAAGAACTTCCTTTGACCACGAAAATTAAAACCAACGAATAAGAATTATTTTCATAGTTAGAAATTGCAGTTATTTTGCAGATCGCTACTATTACAAATTATGCGTCTTCAATGGAGACAAAATTCAAATATTTGAAAACCTAACATCAAAAGGTGAAAAAATATTGATAGAGAACAGATGACATAAAAGGTCTAAAAGATAAACCAAAATCTTCTAACAATAGAGCTTTGCATGAAAGAAATATGGAAAGAATTACAGCGAGCACAATGGTATAGCCTTGAAACCTTGTTCAATAGTGCCTAGACGTCCTTTTCAATAAGACCTCTTCGTATCGTTATATTTTCATCAAAACATGGCCGTTTTATATGTCTGACATTTGTGTTACTTACGTCACTAGGATCATTGGAATACTAAGGCATGGACATTTGATTTCGGGGGGATGGGTGCTGGGATTTTTACCCGGGCCGTAAAATGTTTTTACCCGCTTTGCTGGCCAGATTATTGTTTCCGCTATATACTATGCTAGGAAATTTTGTTAAGCCAGGCTTTCTTTTTCCAACCCAAGTGCTGGTCAGAAAAGTTTTGGGGCAAAAAACCGGGGCCAGAATTTTTTTTTTTTAAAAATACCAGCCTCCCCTTCTGAAAATCAAATGGTCCGTGTCCTATATTTGACTTGCAGTTCCGTTCTATCTTGCTTTACTTGAAGTATGAATATTGAAAATTTTCTTGCGATACTGAATAAATGAAAACTGTAAATTGTTTTCAACGGTAATGGTATACTGTAGAGCTAACACTTGAAGAAAATGTTTCATACATATACATCAAGATTTTTATATGGACATCGGAAGTAATTTTGTGTATACATATATTTATATCTTTCATTTCAAAGAAGTTAATAATAACGTTGATAATGGAACTCTATAAAGCAAGATATCAAAATTGGTTCGTAAAAATCCTTGGTAAGAGAAATGCCCCTGTTCTAGAAACTGAACGAACGGTTATTCGTCAATCAATCAAGTGTTCAATGAATCCCAAACAATGCTATAATTAACCAGATGGCCGTTATAGTCGAATGTGTTATCGGAAACTGTAATAAACCATTTACCGATGCAGGTTCATGTGAGCCTCTAGTTTTATTTTACAGTCTTGTAAATGAAAATTCGTTATCCAGTCTACCTGTTGGGATATTTGACACCCTATCAAAACTTCAATGGTTGTAAGTATAGATGTTCTACAAATTTAAAAGGTATATTGATTCGATGTTTACATATAATGTGCATTACAGAATGTCTATGCGTATAGATAATGTATTTTGAGTTAATCTTGATTACATTTGCCCAATTGTTAGGAAATATTTTTGCTGTTTTTGCCTTTATGCTAAGATACTTTTGGATACTGTTTTACATTGCAGACGTATGTATGCAAACAATATATCTACTCTTCCTGACGGGATATATATATAACGGTCTATCGTAGGAACCCACTGGGGTTAGAATTAGAGAAATGAATATCAAGATTGCCTTCCCACCGAGGGATTTGGCTGTTCTTCGAATGCACGGATATTACAGACAGATTACACTGCCCACACCATCTCTGTGGGAGACCAAAGGGATGTAAAAATTGAACGAACTACAAATTTATTTTGACACGTAATGTGACACTTAAGTATATTAATTAACCCAAATTCTAACACGTCTATGGTCTTCCAGTGGAAGCGCATCGGACTTTTAATCCTCACAACCTTGACAGAAGGGGTTCGAATTCCACTTAAATCAACAAAAATTTAATATTTAATATTAAATGTTTTAGACATAGACTTTGGATTGATAAACAAGATAGAAAAATACATCACAGGCAGATGATTCAAGCCAACATGATTAATTTCATTTTTTAACCAAAAAAAAATGAAATTAATTAGTTTGGCTTGAATCGTCTGCCTGTGATGTATTTTTCAAAAAAATATATTTGAAAAGCCATAAATCGCGAAAGGCTACAAACACCAAAAATAAAACAACGAACATAACTGTCTTAAAACAGTGTTTAGAATATCAAGGGGTGTTTAATGTGATTCTCGATACCAAAAATCTTGCCCCTACCCCAACCAGTTTTCCTTACAATTGTCAATTTTTTCATTATGTTCGCATAAAAATAACCAAAGCACTCAAAATGTGCATTATATATGACAATTTTGTATAAATAACATCATGATTTGGTATTTTAACAACCATGTTTTGACTTAAACTCAATATTTGGCCCAAACTGATGAATATGCGAATTTTCAACATTTCTGATTTGTCCAAAGTTTATTGTTAAATGTAATATGTAATATGTGTCAAATATGGAGGATTTAGCTGCAGATATGCCATTTAATTGTTCTAAGAGCTACATTAGTTGTCTTAAAACATTGTTTAGAAAAACAAGGAGAGTTTAATGTGACTCCAAATACCGAAAATCTTACCCCTAATCCAACAAATTTCCCTATTATAGTCAATTTTTTTACTATATTCGCATAAAAATAACCAAAACACGCAAAATCTGAATTTCATATAACAATGTTGCATAATTTCTATCAAGATTTGTCATTTTAAGTCGCACTTATCAGCTGAAAACTTTTGTACAGAATTGATTAAAAATGGGAATTTTCAGCATTTCAGAATTGTTCAAAGTTCATTGCTAAATCGTAATATATGTCAAATCGAGAGGATACATCTTGAGATATGCCATTTGATTGTTCTAAACGATACATTAGTTGTCTTAAAACATTGTTTAGAAAAAGAAGGAGTGTTTAATATGACTTTAAATACGGAAAATCTTACCTCTACTCCAACAAATTTTCCCTATAATAGGCAATGTTTTGTCTATATTCGTATAAAAATAACCAAAACACGCAAAATCTTCATTGCATATATCAATGTTGCATAAATTCCATCATGATTTGTCATTTTAAGCCCCACTTGTCAGCTTAAACTTAATATTTTGTACAGAATTGATGACAAATGGGAATTTTCAGCATTTCAAATTTGCCCAAAAATCACTTTTAAATAGTTAAATGTGGCAAATCTGGAGGATTTATCTGCAGATATGCCAATCCATTGTTCTAACGAATGTTTATAAAAACAAGAAGGTTACAATGTGACTGTAAATACCGAAAATTGTACCCCTACCCCTGATGCTTAAAAATTCCCAGAATATGCCCGTCAGTACATATTTATGAACAAAACATAGCTATATGTTTTACTTTTTTTTTTTGAAAATGCATTTTATATATTGCAAAAAAATACATAATCTCATTTGTGATCTATGGGAGTCTCAGTGAAGTTTGGTGTTTAAAATGATATGTTATTGGACCTTTATACAATATTTAATCTTTTCAAGCTGAATAAAATGAATAAATTGTGTTCAATATTTGTTGTAAGGGGTAATATGTTTGTAATTTATGAGGCTGTGGGTTAGTCTAAAATGTTAACAGGCATACAGTACTGTGCAACGTAGCCCTTACAGAAAAAAACGATCAATCATCCGTTCGTCAGGGAGCAGCATTTTTTTTTCATTATCATGGAATTTTTAACAAAGTAATGTGTAAGAGGAAAGTTTCACACTGACCGGTGTCTAGGTAATGACAAAAATGAAGATTCATAACTTATTTTAATTATCACATTTTTCCATTCTCATGGAATTTTGTAACACAGTAATGTGTAAAAGGAAAGTTTCACACTGACCGGTGTCTATGTAATGACTATAATGAAGATTCATAAGTTATTTGTTAACATATTTTATCATTTTCATGGAATTTTTGACAAAATAATGTGTAAAAGGAAAGTTTCACACTAACCGGTGTATTGACTAAAATGAAGATGTAGTAGTAATTTTTTATCAGTTTCTTTTTTTTATTTTAATGTAATTTTAACAAAATAATGTGTAAAAGGAAAGTTTCGCACTGACCGGTGTACTTGTAATGACTCAAATTAAGATTCATAAGTAATTTTTTTATCACATTTTAAAATTTTCATGAAATTGTTTGACAAAGTAATGTGTAAAAGGAAAGTTTCCCACTGATCGGTGTTTATGTAATGACTAAAATGAAGATTCATAAGTTATTCTGTTATCACATTTTTTTTTCATTTTCATGGAATTTCTAACAAAATAATGTGTAAAAGGAAAGTTTCGGTCTGACCGGTGTATTTGTAATGACTAAAATGAAGATTTATTAGTAATATTTTTTTATCACATTTTTTGTTCATTTTCATTGAATTTTTAACATGAGTAATGACTAAAATGAATATTTACAAGTTAATATCTATCAAAATTTTTAAATTTATTATTTTTTAAACAAAAAAATATGTAAAATTCTACACTCACTGAAACATTTAAAATGACTAAAAAATGAAAAAAAAATCTTAGCGATCTTTTATTGAATTTATCATTTTCATGTTATTTTCAATAAACTAATGTATGAAAGGATAGTTTTGCACTGACGGGTGTATATGTTATGACCAAAAAATTGATTTTTTGTAAATTTTTTATTGGAATTTTGAACAAAATAATGAATGCAAGTCGATTCGTAACCTGGTCGTTTCGTAACTAGTCGATTCGTAACCCCGTCGTTTTGTAACTAGGTCGTTTCGTAACCTATTTGATGTCATTAAAGGAAGTTTAAGTGCAGAATTGTTAATTGTATATGATATTGACCCTTAGGAATATTACATGCATTATGCTATTGAAGGTTTTTCTATTTCTTTACAGGTATACAGTTGACACAGAAATAGATGATCGTTTGAGATAAAAAAAAGAAATAAAAGCATAGAAAAACATTTAAATCCTCGTTTTATGTGATAATGAATTCCGTTTACAACAACTATTGACCCTTTTTTTAAAGACATTTTTGGCCCTGAAAAGGGCCGTTGGAACAACTAATATCTTTTAAGAATGGCCCTTAAAAGGGTCGTTTTTGCTTTAACAACTTCATATATTTTTATTTATATATTTGGCCCAGAGAAGGGCCGTTTGAACAACTAAATCTCTTTATTTTTGGCCTGAGAAGGGCCGTTTGAACAACTTAATCTCTTTTTATTTTTGGCCCTGAGAAGGGCCGTTTGAACAACTAAATCTCTTTTTATTTTCAATACTTTTAAGTGAAGAAACACAACCCTCCTCTTTTTTCACCCGGGCTTGTGACCGGCGTTGGCGGAGTTGAAGTACTTTTTTTCTTAACAAATTCTATTTACATGTACTTTATTTATGGGGTATTTATTTTTTTTCTCCACTCAATGTATTGGAGTTCATATTTTTTCTCCATCATTTTTTTTTGCCCTGAGAAGGGCCGTTTGAATGAAGTACAGAATTAGCTGCAGTAGCTGGAGCTTCAGTAGGACCATAAACAAAGGCACACCTCCTTAGCAAAGCACTTGGTGATATCTGTCGCTGTGTGTACTGCTCTCTAAGACTTAAGATGCGACCTTGTATATATCTGGTTCTCACACGCTGGTAACACTTGAGTTTTCCCTCTGCAACTAATTTGAGTTGTACTGGCAGGAGAGCTGTCTCGTCATGGAGAAGACGGCAGAGAAGGTAAAAGGGTGGGTTTCCACTGACAGCCTGTGTGTTGAGATCGTTGTGCAAACCCTCCACATCGTTGTTTGTATAGATCTCGTTAATATGCACCAACTTGCTACTGGCCACACGGTACTGTTCAACCATCTCTTCTGGGCGTAGCGGGTGATCTTCTTTAGTCGGCCTTGTGCAAGGTCTTTCAATTTGTTGAATGCTGGCAGAATGTGCAAAAAGGAAGAGCCATTACTCTGTGAAGGAACCGGAATGTGTTGCCCTTGGTGTTGTACGAGACCATCAGACCACATTTCTATATTTTGCGGAATATGGCTTGGCTCCAGTGGAAGGCACATCCATAGACAGGGACACCAGGAAACGTTTTGCGAAGAGCGTTCCATAGGCCAGTATCAAAATCTGCTACAAACTGCTGGACAGAAGTTGTCGAAAGTAGGCGACGGATGGCAAGTAGTACTGGTACGTAGTCTGCTTTACGTCGGCGGGACATTAAGACGTAGACTAAAACTACTTGTTTGGTCACAGCTTCACTGGTAACAAAACAGTTGATGGTAAAAAGCTGCTTGAAAGGTGGTCTAACAACTTAAAAGGTGCCGTCCATATACCAAGACTTTGCCCTAGAAAGCAGTAGTTGTTTGTCTGTCGACATTATGATGTATCTCTGACCATTCTTCTTGTTGTCAGCTTTCACAAAATTGTCTGGCAGGTAGTCGTTGGCTAGATCAAAAGACAATTTTTTTGGCTATGCAGGGCGGTCTTTCTGGCGTCTCATGTTACACTGCCTCTTCAGGTTGTTGATAGGTGGGCGACTGGCTTCTGGTTGGTCAACATTTGGATTGGCCCGAAGGACCCTCTTTACAATATCAGATGATCTGATAAAGGCGTTGTCTTGCTTTGCAGCATTGGTCTTCACTTGGGAAGAGATTGTTGCAGTTGTCATCTGGCCTGGTGCAGATGGATGATTATAAGGAAGTCTGCCGGGTACAAAAGTCTGACCATTCTGGCTAATTGATGCTGGGCACCTGTTGTTCTTACCCCGGACACTACACCTCCACCACGTCTTGTTGTCTTTTTTCTCTTTTTACTGAGTAGGAGAAGCCATCACTGGAGAATAGTTTGGGTTTACCACGCTTGGAACCTTGGTCTAGTATTTGGTAGGTCGTAAGAGCATTTGGATTAATGCCAACCATTGGGTCATCTACTGGACTGTCTGACAAGGAGTCTTCCAGGACTTCTACAGGCATGACGAAAGATCGGTCAGTAAGGTCGAATGTGTTGTCTGCCTAGTTCTGCTGGTCATGGTGCTCTGCGTCTGAGTCATAAGATATCAGTCGTGGTACCTGTCTACGTCTTACTACAGGTTCAACATCATCTTCTGGAATTGTCAGTTGTGTGTCTTGTTCCTCTGGTATGAACATCTCTATGTCAGAGGCATCTGAGTCGCTGTATGGCACTAGTGGCTGTGGATTTGCAACGCTTTGGTCAATCTCCATATACTGTACATCGGCCGGTAAATCAGGACCCAGATCTGATGGCTGGTCTACATCTATGCAGTTGAAACATCGCCAGTCGATGTCTGCAAATTAAAGCTTATGTAATATACTTTACAATGATCTCAAGTTTTGGCACATCACGCTATTTTTATGATCTTGGGACCCCCTGCAAAAAATTGCGAAAATGTCGATTTTTAAGTTCAATTCCTTTCAAATATATAAATCCCACCATTTGATCTAGTTTTTATGTTTTATTTATCAGTTGTGTTACAATGTTGAAAAAGAAGACCATTGAATTCCTTAAAATTTTGATTTTCGGCATAGAATTTGTGAAAAATGGAAATTTTCGGAATTTCAAATATTTTCTCAATTTTGTCTTTCTTACTTCTGGATCGTATAAATTTGAATATATATCTAATAATTACCAATGCAATAATGATTTATGATATGAAGGCAACAAATTACGTGAAAAAAAATTTAGAGTCAGACATATTGTGGGATCAGAGATGCCAAAGTTAGCACCCCTCCTCCTTAAAATTAAGAGAAAATTAAAAATATTCAGGCCCTAAATGATTAAAAGATAATGTCTAATTCAAATTATTATGCGTATTTCACTAAAGCAGAAGCCCATTTAAACTTTTTACGGGGCCCTTTTTGGCCCTTCTTCTCAAAATTTTATGAAAAATGGGAATTTCCCGTTTTTCAGAATTATTGCTAATTTGACTTAGAGATGTAAAAACTTGATGGATTTGGTATCTAACGTAAAATGTTGATAAAATATTGTTTCATTATATCTAAGCTATAAGAAAGTATTTTTTTGAACATTTTAACTAACTCAAATTGCAAACATATTACCCCTCCCCACCCCACCCCCCAAAAAAAATCAACACAATTTATTTCATTTTATTCAGCTTGAAAGGCCTGAACATTGTATAAAGGTCCAATAATATAAAATTTCAAACACAAAAATGCACAGAAACTCCCATATATAACAAATAAGATCATGTGCGTGGTTTATGGGCAGTTATACAACAATTAACCTTTTGTAAAATTCCGAATGGCGGAAAATTTCCATTTTTCACGAAAATCGCCAACACTATTCAATTTTCCCCATATTATTGCGTTAAATTGCATATTGCGATATATATCAAATGCATTTTTAAAAAGAAAGTAAGAATATTAGTATGTTTTGTTCATATATATGTACAGACAGACATATTTTGGCATTTTTTTAGCATCATTTTCTTGGGGTAGGGGTAAAATTTTCGGTATTTAGAGTTACATTGAATATCCCTGGTTTTTCTACACATACCTGTAGATAAATCCTCCAGATTTGCCAGATATCACTATTTAAAAGTGAATTTTGGAGAAATTTGAATAGCTGAAAATTCCGATTTTTCTTCAATTTGTACCAAATATTGAGTTTAATCTGACAAGTGGGACTTAAAATGACGAATCATGATAAGATTAATGCAACATTTTTATATCCAATGCAGACATTGCGTGTTTTGGTTATTTTTATGCGAATATAGACAAAAATGACTACTTTAGGGTGAATTTTTTTGGAGTAGGGGTAAGATTTTAGGTATTCAGAGTCACATTAAACTCTTTTTTGCTTTTCTAAGCAACGTTTTCAGACAACTAATGTATCGCAATGAAAAATTAAATGGCATATTTGCCGACATATCCTCCACATTTGACATATATTACGACTAAAAAGCGAACGTTGGACAAATTTGAAATACAGAAAATCCCTATTTTTCATCAATTTGGGACAAAATATTTAGTCTAAGTCAACAAATGGCTGTTAAAATACCAATTCATGATGTAATTCATGCAAAATTGTCATTTATAACACATATTATCTGTTCTGGTTATTTTTTTGTTTGGGAAAGGGCAAGTTATTCGGTATTCAGAGTGACATTAGATACTCCTTGATTTTCTAAACACTGTTTCCAGATAACTAATGTATCCCTTAGAACAATTAATCGGCACATATGCAGATATATCCTCCAGTCTTGCCATATATAAGAGGTTAACAGTGACTTTGACCAAATCTGAAATGTTGAAAATTCCCATTTTTCCTCAATTTCGGCACAATGTTGAGCTTAAGTCAACAAATGGCTGTTAAAATATCAAATCGTGATGCAATTCATGCAATATTGTCATATTGAACACACATTTTGCGTGTTTGAGTTAATATTATGCGAACATAAACAAAAAATTGACAATTTTAGGGAAAATTTGTTGGGGTAGGGGTAATGTTTTCGGTATTCAGAGTCACATTAAACATTCCTTGTTTTTCTAAGCATTTTTTAAAGACAACTTATATATCCCTAAGAACAATTAATTGGTATATCTGCAGATATATCTTCCAGATTTTGATTTTGAAAATAAACGATTTAACAGTGAACTTTGGATAAATCTGAAATGTGGAAATGCCCATTTTTCATAAATTTCGTTTAAGATATCGACTTTAAGTCAACAAATGGCAGTTAAAATAAGAAATCACAAAATAATTCATGCAACCTTGTTATATACAACACACAATTTGCGTGTTGTGGTAATTTTTATGCGAACATAGACAAAAAAATTGACAATTTTAGAGTAAATTTGTTGGGGTAGGGGTAAGTTATTCGGTATTCAGAGTCACATTAAATACTCCTTGATTTTCTTAACACTGTTTCCAGACAACTAATGTATCCTTTTTCTTAACACTGTTTCCAGACAACTAATGTATCCCTTAGAACAATTAATCGGCACATATGCAGATATATCCTCAAGACTTGCCGTATATAACGGGTTAACAGTGAACTTTGACCAAATCTGAAATGTTGAAAATTCCCATTTTTCCTCAATTTCGGGCACAATGTTGAGTTTAAGTCAACAAATGGCTGTTAAAATATCAAATCGTGATGCAAATGACTAAATACCGAAGTTACTGATAATTTAAATTCTGCATAATATGCGCATTTCGATAACTTATGTCTCTTCAGTGCAGATAAAATCTTAATGTTTGGAAGACCATAAACTCAAAGATATTAAAAACTGAAAGAGAACAATTAACCAATATGATCTAAATGTAAAGCCAAAAAAGTGATTCATGCAATATTGTCGTATTGAATACACATTTTGCGTGTTTGAGTTAATACAAAAAATACCGAAGTTGCATAAAAAAGTAAATTTCGTTATGCTGTACACGTGTTTCAAGGAGTAACCTCTCATCAGCACCATTAAAATCAAATAATATGGAAAGCCATAATCCAAAGGTAGTCAAAAAAGAAGTACTCATTTCCAAATATATCAAAATAGGAAGCCAAATCCAGTACCAAGGACATCTACCGAGTGCCATATACGGAATGAAGCCTGGGTTAGAATTTTGATAAAAAATGTAAATTTCTAAAACATACAATGTAAAATTTTCATGTCAGACAAGTTTGACTATTTGGCTTGTAAATACCCTCGGGTTAATATTATGTGAACATAAACAAAAAATTGACAATTTTAGGGAAATTTTGTGGGGGTAGGGGTAATGTTTTCGGTATTCAGAGTCACATTAAACATTCCTTGTTTTTCTAAGCAATTTTTTAAGACAACTTATATATCCCTAAGAGCAATTATTTGGTATATCTGCAGATATATCGTCTAGATTTTGAATGTATAACGATTTAACAGTGAACTTTGGATAAATCTGAAATGTAGAAAATGCCAATTTTTCATAAATTTCGGGCACGATATCGACTTTAAGTCAATAAATGGCAGTTAAAATACGAAATCACAATAGAATTCATGCAACCTTGTCATATACAACACATAATTTGCGTGTTCTGGTAATTTTTATGCGAACATAGACAAACAAGTTGACAATTTTAGAGTAAATTTGTTGGGGTAGGGTAAGTTTTATGGATGTAGGAAGTTTATAATACTTCAAAACTGCCATAATTTGTACCAGTAGTAAAGAAGACATTATGTACTTCCATTTTCTTCCATCATTTTATGAATTTGAACAAATTATAGATGAGACAAAAAAGGGACAAAACTATCAAAAACGAAAATATTCAAAGATGTGTTTTATTTGTATATTTAAAATAACTGAATACCAAAGTTACTGTGAA
>MJUU01044551.1:108161-123342 GCA_002080025.1 Modiolus philippinarum | reverse complement strand
CTACCTAACAGATCCTTCAAAAACTAATTTGCATCATTTGCAGAGTGAAGGGTGCTGTTAACAGAGCAGGACATGCTTACCCTTCCGGAGCACCTGATGTCACTCTCAGTTTCACTGGAGTTCACACTGTGAGTGTTTTTGTTTTGAATGTTGTGATTTCTATTTCTGTGCTTTGTATCTGTCTAATGTCATTGTTTTCTGTGTTCTCGTTTTGGCCGTGTCTTTGGACTTCAATTTTTGAAAATTTCACTCCTTTGTTCCTTCGGTATTCTACTGCCGTTGTTTTATAAATAACAAAATACCGAAGTTACTGGGATAAAATTTTATACAGATTAATGGCAGTAAAATTAAATTGCAAACAAAAAAGAACAAGATTACAGAAGTCCTATGAATTTCGGATATTAAACAATTTTATTGGGTAATATTGTAATTATCCCATGAATACTTTCTCAATTTTCAAATTTTGGGAAATATATTTTATTAAAAAAAAATATCATTTCACCAAGACTGCTTCATGGGTGGAATCCGTCACACAGTAAGTAAAAAGTCGAGTGTAATGTCCAATTCGGTACGGTTAAATCCAGTTAAACACGATATCTATTGAAAGATGCCCATATTCATTTGTGAAATAAACACATTATTATGACCAGTCAAATCGTGACGACAAAAGTCAAGCTCAGTTATGGTTTTTGCCATGTATTTGGACTTCGATTTTAGTGATCATCACTTTCCTTGTTCCCTCGGTATTCTACTACCGTTGTTTCAAATGACATCAGAAAAAGTGGTCAAACATAACCCTAATTAAGAAGCTTTGAGATAGTAATTTCGCTGTATTGGCGAAATCACCTTATACCTTACATGCACGACTGTAGTGAATGAGTTGTGAAATGTAGACTACATATGCTGTATGTATATATGGGTATATAACTAATTTAAATGAAAAGATTGCAGGTACATCTACAATAGCTGAAAATTACATTCACATGCCCCAATCTACCAGGGAACTACACGACAAAAGCATATATAAAGGACAACGTAAACAACGATAGGAACTCGGGACATCCGGACTTGGATGCACTAGCAAAAGCACTAGCAATGGCCAACGGTAGTGCTAAACTGGTTAATAGGTACCGAAATCTTCATTTTCTCTGTCTCATTTCTTCGTGGTATAAAAAAGATACGGATAAAACCCAATACAGGTAGTATACTAACTCTATGACCACAATCTTAATTTTGAAATACTGTGGAGGTACTTTTATTCGTGGACATCAATTTTCGTGGTTTTCATAAAATTCACTATTTCATGGGTAGTTAAATTCGTGGTTTCGAATTTTCTGCATTTTAACTCTATGGAAAAAATGTATTTCGTTGGAAACTTAATTTCGTGGTTTTTACGAACCACGAAATCCACGAAAATTGGAACCCGACGAACAATAGTACTTTCACAGTATGCGTCAAGAAGTGCTCGCCACTAATCAGCCAGCTAGCTTTAGAGCCTAGACTACTGGTAAACAATACGGAGAAAAAAATAAAATTAAACTCATTTTTTTTTTCGAAAGGTTTGGTGAAGAATCATAAAAACAATAATTGTATAAAAATGCCAGAAACTGATTGAAAAATGCACAAAAACTGGGACGTTGCTTACATTCTTAACTCAGTAGAGAATACGACAGGATATTTTGCATGAAATCGTTCAATTGCCTTTGGGATCCGATCAGCTGAAAATTTTACACACATTATTATTCATTAGATTTTGATAGCAAATTCTTTCGTTTTTAAACAACACACTCATAAAAGGATGAGCAGGAAAAGAATGCCCTTCTACTAGCAAATATACGAGGGGAAAACAGCCTGTTAAGTACGCGATTAGATCAAAGTAGCCAAACAAGATCAAAAGATATCTGCCAGTGATATGAACAGTTTTATAACATTAACCTTCACTTTCATCTTATTCATTTGACAATGACAAGTATAGTTAAATAACTGAGGAGTATACTTTAAGTTCTAATACTGAATCTCTATGCGAAGAATTTAATCGACAACCCGAAATCTATATTTCCGAAATTTAATAATTAGCGAAACAGAGTACATGTGAGTATTTGAAATGATGAGGACCATTCCGTACCGAGAAAGACCATTCCGGAATAAAAATTTCATTCCTAAACAATAATATCGAGGCAATTCTTTAACTTATTTTTTTTAATAAGGGTAGAGATCATTTCATGACATTTACAAAATTCACGAACGATTTGATTAAGGTTGCAGAATGCATTGAGAGGTGAATGTTGACATACCGGACTGGGTCAAAGTAATCTATTCGGAAGCATTCAATATTTTTAAACAAAATAGACATTAACATCAGGAATGAGTCTAAGAATATCTCAAACCTCGATTGGGTAAAATTTTAGCCGAAATGTCAACTTTAAATGGTTATTTAACAAAAAGACAACTTATTTAACAGAAGTTATATTATGGTAGCGACAATACTGACGTAATAGCATGCACCTACCTTTTCGTAGTGTGTACATCGGCTATCTTTTTTAGAGTGACCATACCGAATCGGGAACACTGAATATTGAAGGAGATGACAAATGCCCTTACTTAAGTTAAAAAACTTATTAATAAGGTACATGAATTTTCGAGTGACGCCATATTTTGATCAATTACTAGTAATCAGTTTAAGTTTGCCAAAAAAGGGGATATTTTCGCGTGGCTTAAATTTCGCGATTTTGTTTCCTAAACCTATTCGCGAGGTTTTATTTTCGAGAGTCACTTACCTTTCATTACGTTTGTAATTAAAAACAAATATACGCGAGGGATAATTTTCGCGAATATGAGCCAATCGCGAAATTAGCGAAAATAAACCCCTCGCGAAAATTTCCTCTTTTACAGTAAGTTCACGCTGTCTGTGCTTGGATGCCTCCTTTCTGTTATTTGTTTTTTACGCTTGTTTTGCGACATTAATGGAGTTTTAATAATTTTGTTATAATAAAAGTAGGTATGCTACACATGTCTTCACAGTAACTTCGGTATTTAGTTATTTGCAACACACAGAATTGCTTTGGCTGCAAATGTAAAGGAGAACGTTCACGAATGGTCAAAATCGGTCTTGTGCATGTAATTTCTTAATTTTAATATTTCTTTAAACCCTTTCAAATTTAAGGTAAAGATATTTTAGAAGAAAAACCTTAATTTTTTTTTTGCCACAAGATATTAAGTTATGTTATTTGTACTGAAGAGACATAAGTTGTCGAAATGGCCATATGCAGAAACCAAATTTACAGTAATGAGAAACTTCATATTTTGTATCACCACAAAACATTCAACAATTTTTTTTTCAACATATTCATCCTATATCTGGAAAACTTTTAGGTTAACTAACTTTGTGCACAAACTACGATTCAGTGTATCTAAATGATATTTTTTTTGTTTACTTAATTATACAGTCAAGATAACAGTAAATACCCACAATTGCCGAAAACTACAATCACATACTACAATCCACAGGAGAACCGCACCAGAAAAAAAACACATACCGTATAGGTGGTTATTTTCACGAGGACTTAATTTTCGCTTTATTCGCGACCATTCCGTATTCGCGAAAATTGCATACCGCGAAATCTAATTTATAACGAAATACCGAAGTTACTGTTAATTTATTTTCTGCATATGCGCATTTCGACAACTTATGTCTCATCAGTGCAGATCAAACAGAAACATTTGGAATTCCATTAATCGAAAAACTTGTAAAAGCTGATAGAGAACAAATAACCAAAATACGAGACTTTATATAGTAAATAATAAGCAAACGCGAAAATTGGAGTCCCATGAAATTTAAGTCCAGCAATTTTGAAAGAAATCGCGAAATTTGCGTCCGGCGAAAATAACCACTTATACGGTAATAGACTAGAGACAAACGTAACTAAAGATAGCCGGACTTGGTACCGGCACTAGCAAAAGCTAGCTGTAGGGCTAATTCGGTTAGTGGGTAACCAAACCTCCTATTTTGCTATCCCGTTTCCCTTTAGCATAATGGTATAATAAGCATACGAATTAAACCCAATAGACTTAGACCACTAACACTATGATCACTATCTTAAAAAGCAAAAGAATATGACAAAACGTAATTTAGAAAGATGGGACAAAGAGTGCTCATTACAATGTTTAGTAACAGACATATCAAGATAAAAGGATGAGGTCAATTGATGCAAAACTGCCATGTTTTCACAAAAAATTACAAAGGACCACCTTAACATGCTTTAAATAGGCTTTGATTATATAATGAGCAAAGAAAGTTTTGGGACAATTGTCGTTTAACTTAGTAAAAATATAGGTTTAGGTTGCAAAATTTCATTTCATATATTTAATTTTAGATTTTAAGCTGGAGTTGAGTTCGACTAATCATAAGCACTACGTCTGTTCATTAATTTTGGATAGTGCATTAATTTTGTGCAAACTCGTCCTAAACAGGAAAACACTGAAAGGGGATAGGAAAAAAAATTACAGATTTTCCATTTTAATGCAACGAAAGCGAACAAGATGTTTTCGATTACCAGAACTGGTTATGTAACAGTGGCCATTATTACCCTCTCTGCATAAAATGAACATCGCCTATGAGACCAATGTCAATGTTAATCTTCAGACCATAATCTGATAGGATATCTTGTACACCACTCTGGCAAAATGAAGATTTTTTTAGGATTTAATTTAAGCGAATATGGGTTATTTTTATCGGGGATCAGAATATATCAGCGTTTATTTTGAAAGTGTTGAAAATATGATGTTAAGCTACACCCTTCCACATAATACACATAAAACTGTAAATCAAGAAAAACAGTGAAAATGACATGATAAAGATGTTTGAATGTTTGATCGATAACATTTTTGTTGAACGTGGAGGTCGAGTTTTTCATCAAACAATACGGATTCCTATGGGATTCCTATGGGAACAAATTGTGTGCTACTTTTAGTTGATCTTTTTCTTTATTCGTATGAAGCAAAGTTTTAACAAGGGCTTATACAATAGAAACAAACACAACTGCCCCAGACTTTTAATTTCAGTTTCAGATATATAGACGATGTATTTCCTTTTAATAACCCAAGATTTAAAGAATATCTACATCGGATTTACCCTAGTGAACTTGAAATTAAAGAGACAACCGATACAGAAAAATATACTTTATACTTCGACCTTTTGTTATACGTTGATGAACATGGACGTCTTAAATCTAGGTTTTATGACAAACGTGATGATTTTGACTTCCCTTCCCCATTGTGAACTGTCCCTTTCTCAACACCAATATAGCTTTCTCCCCAGCATATGGAGTGTATATATGTATTTCATAATAGACTTTGTATATTCGTTACTGGAGAGCTTGTAGTTCATACAGTGACTTTGTGGAAAGAACAAAAGCACTGTCACAAAAATTACTGAGTCAGGGATGCTCAGCCACATCCATGACATCATAAATAGATATGAAATGTCGGTGTCACAAATGAAAACTTGACATTTTAAGATAGATACGCCATTCCGGATTTGACATTGGCTTTACCTTGGATCGACCCAATGACAGCATGACGGGTGTTGTATACAGAACAGGAAATGTCTACTCTTCATGATGTCACTCTTTGTTGGTGCTTTAGTTTTTTCTTGTTGTAATTGATGTGTTTTTGTTTTATGGTTGTGTAGCGTCTTTGGTCTTCCGTCTTTGATGTTCTTCCTTTTGCCTTGTCTCTAGACTTTGAGTGGCCTGAGTGACCGAATGGCTAAGGCAGTTCTACTACCTATACAACCACTGTAGTCTATCACCACTGCGATGTGAGTTCGCACCCCACTTTGTACATTACAAAAAAGGGTGTACTCGACTTGCAATCGTAAGTGATAAGGTATGTCAGTTACCTGCCCAATGTCAGTTGTTCTCTCCGGGCATTCCGGCGTCCTCCAACACTAAAATTGACCGTCATGAAATAGCTGAAATACTGCTGAAAGTGACGTTAAACCCCATATCAATCAACCAATCAATCAATCTAGACTTTGCTTTATGTAATCTTGTTCATTGTTCCTTCGGTACTCTACTGCCGTTGTTTTGCTCAGTGTATATTTGTTTTGATGTATATTCGTCATTACTTATTTTAATCCCTGATTAAAAAAAAATAAATTTAGGACCGTTTTCCATCTTTCCTAAACCATGTCTTTTCTACTAGAATTAACTTCACTGTAGTGATAATTTTTTTCACACATTTGCTCATTTCGATTTCAAGCAGATTATTATCTATTTTAATAATTAATTCATTTATTTAAAAACTCGCAGATTTTTTTTAAAAACTAAGAAGTATATCCTTTGCTCTGTCCTTAGCTGATTTTGGCCTTGCTTTTTAGACCTTATTAGTGGTTTGTTCTCTATCATCTTATACACATATATGCATATCGGTTTATTTAGTTTGAAATGTTTTTATTACATCTGCACTGAAGAGATATTTGTAATCGAAATGGCTATATACAGAAACTAAATTCACAGTAACTTCGGTATTTTGTTATCACTTAGTTACAGTAGCTTCGGTATTTTGTTTATTTATTACCACTGGGCCGATGCCACTGCTGGTGGATTGTTAGTCCCAGAGGGTATTCACCAACCCAGTAGCCAGTGCTTCGGTGCTGGCCCGAAAACTGATTTTATTTGAAATCTCGCAATATCTTAGGTTAAGAAATTCTTGTTAAAACCTAAGGAGTATCTCCCTCTCGCATAGGTCTGTCCTTAGTTGATTTTGGCTTTCCTTTTTAGATCCTATTGGTTATTTGTTCTCTATCAGCTTTACAAATGTATTTTGGCTTATGGTTTTCAAATTTGTTTTGATTTGATCTGCACTGAAGAGACATAAGGTGTCGAAATGCGCATATGCAGAAATTAAATCACAGTAGCTTCGGTACTTTGTTTATTTAGTTTCTATAACACTTTCTTACCATAAATGCATTTTAATTTCACCTTGAATAAAATCATTAGGTTTGCTGATAAGAACATTGAATGTGTCAGTAGTCAAGTATTACTTTACATTTTTACAACAAAAAGAACAAGGTAGGCCAATTTCGTTTTCAAATGAGACCTTGTAGTAATTATTAAATAGAAGATGTTAATAGGGACAAGAAATGCATCAATGTACTACAATATGTATTTACTTGTCCGAATTACAATTTGCCCTTTTTGAAAGGCGAAAAAATGTAATGACAATTATAAATTGAATGATGACAAATGAAAGGACACACATTTTTGTCAACGGCAATATCAGGATCGTTTAAGGATGTTCGCTGGTCATGTTTATGTATTTCTGTCAGATTTTCGTATTTCTCTAGTTTTATCCTTTTCAAAGCTTAATAATGTATTGCCCGGTGACCCCACATTTTTTTCCCATAATTTCATTTTACACCTTTTGGCGCATTCTGAATTCTTTTTTATTGAATTGGTGTTATTTCGTCACGTTCATTATTGGATAAACATTCCCCATGTCAAAACTATGAAAAATGCAGATGAGTTCAGTTTCCCGCCATTTTTTGAAACACTTGTATCTCAAAAATAACATCGGTACCCTATCAATTTTTTTGACTTAAATTACTTCTTTTACAATTTTCTAACAAAAAAAAAATCATATTTAATTGAAATCCTTGCTATTTTAAAATTGACCAGCGAACATCCTTAAGCAATATTGTAGTCAGCATCAACCCTACAAGACGATACAGCGTATGTGAAAAAATACGTTAACATTCATACAGAATAACGAAATTTACTGTTTTTTTTATGCATCTTGGGTATTTTTGTATTTATTCTTTATGACAATTTTACAAAAGACTGGTATACGTAGTGGCACCACATACCGAACTTTTGAGTCGTGTTTGACACCAGAAGTTCTTTTACTATATAAAAAATCAATACATCAATACATTGAGTGGGAATGACCAACTGATTAACATTGTTGAGCTAAGAGTGATTTATATTTAATCTATTTATAGCGCTCCAGGTTAACTGTTTTTCGTCAATTAAAATTTAATGAAAGATCTGTCATGTTTGAAAAATTATAGGTACACTTCAATTTTATGAATAGTTTGTTTTAGGAGGTAAATATTTATTTAAATAAAAGTCAGGAATCAGGTCGTTCCCGCTTACTGTTACTTAGGCAACCATTTATGTCTTCAACTACCAATGAGTTCCTATCTTCTTATCTCGAAAGTTCCGAAATGCAAATGCTTCTCACTTCAATTCTGACAGTTAACTTTTAACTCAATTTTAATTTTTTCTTTTTTTACTTCCTAGTCCATGGTTCCAAGTCGGAATTGAAAAATATCGTCAATTCGGCAGTGAGAAATTAAAAGTTTTTGAATTGAGAAATGTCAATTTGGAAGTGGCGAACATTGAACTAAGAGGCATCAATTTGGAAATGAAAAAAAAACTTGTGAAATTGGAACGAAGAATTGTCAAGTTTGAGATCGAACTGAGAAATGTCAATTTAGAGGTGAGAAGTTTATATGATGTCATGTCATACCGGTTTTTCGTTCCATTTCGACAACTTATCTTTCTACAGCACAAACAAAATCAGTATTTTGAAATAAAAACAAATATATTATCAAACCAAATAAATTAATAGATGGTTAAGTTATCCCTTTCCTTACGCAAAATGGCAAAATACTCTAGAATTTATTGATTTGTTACAACAATACATGTTTAACAGTATCTTTATATTTCAGATAAAACCATGGCTTCAATTTTTCGTCTACTTCTGCTCATACCCTTGGCTCTTTGCGATCCTTTCGTTACTATTCAAACAAAACTGGGTGCAATATCTGGTATTAAATCATCGGTTGCAATAAGCAGTGACACCAAACACTTGTCAGTTTACAAGAAAATCCCTTATGCAAAGCCGCCAGTTGGTAATCTAAGATTTCAAAAATCAGTGCCGCATGGTCCTTGGAACGGCACATTAGACGCCACGCAGTTTGGACCCTCTTGTATTCAACAAAAATATGAAATTATAGACAGACTTCTACCTAACCGGAATCAGTCAGAGGATTGCTTATATCTGAATATTTATGTTCCTGATGGTTCGTCTGCGACACACAAGAAATCGGTGATGGTATGGATTCATGGAGGCGGGTATTCTATAGGCCAAGGAATGCTTTACAATGGGTCATATCTAAGCGTTGTTGGTGATGTTATTGTTGTAACTATCAATTACCGTCTTGGCATATTTGGCTTTATGGCAACGTCGGACGGTTCGGTGGCTGGAAATTATGGACTTTGGGATCAACAGTTAGCTTTACGTTGGGTAAAAGAAAATATAGAGAGCTTTGGTGGAGATACAAATTCAATAACTATATTTGGCGAATCAGCTGGCGGCTTTAGTGTCGGATTACAGGCTTTAAATCCTGACAATAAAGGCCTATTTCGCCGCGCAATAGAACAGAGTGGTACAGGTAATGGGTTGGGTACAGTTACTTATTCTCGCAAAACCAGCGATGACTCAGTGAAAAAACTTAATTGTACTAAGGATTTCACTCTAGATATTATGAACTGTTTACAAATGAAAACAGCGCAAGAAATTTTCAAGGCAGGGCCAAGTCGAGAGGTTGTCTCGCAGTATGTATACATGCTTCCAATATTTTCTCCTGTAGTGGATGGGGTGTTTATAAAACGGGATCCTGTAAGGGTAATTGCGGATAGAAATTCTTCTGAGTTTGAATTTTTCAAATCATTAGACATCGTGATTGGAAATTGTGAAGCCGAGGGATCGATCCTGGTTGGTTCAGTGCTGGGTGTCCAAAAGTTCATTTCTTTTAATGCATCTGAAGGAATTCCATCTAATTTCTTCTGTAAACAGATTTTACAGGAAATATCTGAAAACTTTTTCAATAATAATTCTGCAATAACGAAAGCTATTTGCAAAAAATACAGTGATACGGGATCCATACAAGAGCAAGGTCAAAAAGCAGTTGACTTTTTCGGTGATATTGTTATGTATCTTCCCGCAGTTCAAAGCCTTAATGCACATAGTTCAAACAATACTAATACGAAACAGTTCCAATATATGAGTAAAAGAAAATCATTCTTTTCTGAATCATCTTGGTATAAAGGATCCGGCCATAGTTCTGAACTCCCGTTTCTTTTCCCAGTAAAAGCTGATACAAACAAGACTCAGGACGATGTGTCATTAAGCATAATGATGATGAAATATTGGAGTAACTTCGCTAAAACGGGGTATGTATACTGTATGACGTATAAATTTTGAATGATAATGATATGATGTTGTATACCAATTGTTATTAGCAATAGTATTCAAATAAGTAAGGTTGCTGAAAGCTTTGAAAAGCTTTCAATTTAAAATTCTCGAAAGAGAAAATTTAGTATTTAATTCCTTCTTACATCTCATAATGCCATATGAATGTAGCTAAATTTAGTAACTCTCAATCTATCAGATAATTCTAAAATTTGATAGGTAGTGACAAGATGGTTTTTTCATAGGCGCAAAACAAAAATTTAACGCACGTTATTTCTACAGTTTACGGAAGGCTGCACAGCAACCAATGATCTTTATCATTGGATTCCATTTCAACGTTGTTCCCTCAGAGAAACTGTAATCAACCCGTAAATTTAGGCTTTTAATTTTAAAATCAATATGACACAAAATATTTCAAGCTTGATTTAAATTCTACAACCATATATTTTGTTTGATTTGAATGAAGAATTTTCGATGATAAATTTATTTTGTGTTTCCGTTTTGTAGAATCTATTCACTGTCATGTACCCACACAGAATGGTCACGTTAAGATGGCGGATGTAAACACTACGAAAAGATAGATGCATGCTATTTGGTCAATTTTGACTTCAAATCCTTAAAAGAGAAAAACATAACAGCTGAAGACGACGATCTCTTGTCGTTTTCGTAAAATTACTACTGTAAGAAATATCTTCGTTTTATTTCTAGCTCACCTGGCTATGCCGGGATGAGCTTTTGCCATCAATTGGCGTCTGTTGTCCGTCTTTCCGTCGTTAGTTCACTTTCAAAAATTTTCTCCTCTGAAACCGCAGGGCCAAATGAAACTAAACTTCAACTGAATCCTCACCAGGGTATCTTGTTTCAAATTTGTTATTTTCTACGTCCCAGGTCAAATAACATTGCTGCCGTTACTAAAAAAAGAACATAGGGGTAAATTGCAGTTTTTGGCAAATAACTCGAAAACCGTTACAGATATAAAAAATCTAAATGAAGTAAAAATGATCAGCATGACAAGATGTATCGACCCGAAATTTTGAAGAAAATCTGATTACCAATCTTAGAGTTATTGCCCCTTTTCCGTAAAATTTTCAAAATTTTGATGTTTTATATTTTTTATTTAAAAAAACTAAGAGGTTAAGTTTGAATTGCAAAAATGGAAATTTTGAAGAAAATCCAAGTACCCATATACGAGTTATGGCTCTTTATTGGTCAAATTTTTCGTAATTTTGTACTTTTTGTCCTATACTTGAAAAATGCTTTGAGATCGAGGTCAAATTTTAATGTTCAGCATGCCAAGGACTACATTTTATTGAACTTGGTCAAGTTCTCTTACCTCTTCCAAGATGGCCGCCAGCGGGGAAGATAGTTTAACATTTGACGCCATGGGAAAACATTTTCTAAGTTCGCATTCTAAAAAACCATAACCCAATTGGAAGCAACCTTGGTCACAATAGTCTTTAGTTGGCCCTTTGAAAAATGTTTCTGTCAAGTCCGCATCACATCTAAGATAGCCGCCAGCGGGGAACATAGTTTAACATCGGACCCTATGGGAAAGCATTCAAAACAACAATGCCAATTTGATCGAAACTTTGTCACAATAGTCCTTGGTTGATCCCCTTAAAAATATGTCTGGCAAGTCTGCACATCATCCAAGATGGATGCCAGCAGGGAACTTAGTTAAAGATTGTACCCTATACATGCTTTAGGAAAACAAATTCAAAGATTTTTTCCTCTGAAAATACTAGGCCAATTTGAACAAAACTTAAACACATTAGTCCTTAGTTGGCTCTTTTTGAAAAATACGTCTGTCAAGTCTGCATCCCATCCCAGCGGAGAACATAGTTTAACATTGGCCCCAAGGGAAAGCATTTAAAGATTTTCTCGTCTGAAACAACAAAGCTAATTGGTTCCAAACTTGGTCACAATATTGCACGGGTGGTCCACTTTAGAAAAATTGTCCTCACCTCATTCTAGATGGGAACTTAGTTTAACATTTGACCCATGCAAAGATCTTCTGATCTAAAACTACTAGGACAATTGAAAGCAAACTTAAGTCATAATTGTCCTCGGATGATGCCCTTGAAAGTTTGTGATAGTTATGTTCGGTCTTCAGTGGGCCTCCAAAATGGTTGCCATCATGAATATAGTTCAACTTTGAAGCAAATACCATCAAGTTCTATTAACATACTCGAAAATGATGCAATTTATTATTCAGATTAATTGGACTGTCTATGTCAGCCAAGCTCAGGTGAGCTCTTGAGAGACTCCTGTCTTTTTTTTTTTAAACTTTGGAAATTAACCTATTCAGCGAAAATCTTAATCCAAACTGGATTTTAATATAATTAAAGTAATTTCCAATGTGAACCAAAAAAAAGTACAAAAAATACCAAAAAAACATGTTTAGCAGCAGTAATTTTACAGTAGCGTTAAGAGATCTTCATCTACTGGTGTTATGCATTTCATTGTACAACGACAATTTTGATCTAACATTATGCACCTAGCTTTTCGTAGTGTTACCATCCACCATCTTATAGTGACAATTCGGAGTCGACAGTGATATTGTACAATTTAATCATATCTAACTGGAAGATAGGCTCAAAGTTGACTAGAAAAATAGTTTCAATTATGCTTTGAATAAGGTCCGTAAGTTTCGTTCTACTTTTAATTTCAAAAGCCGGAACTCATTAAATAATGCATAAAAAACGCCATCCGAATTTTTCACTTCCGGGACCAATCTCACTTGACGTAACTGTGAAAATACGTTATTTTGTTGTTTTTCTGTCTTGTTAAGTAAATAAAGTGTACATTCTTGTAGGATGTAATATTTCGTTTCGGAGAAAATGAATCGAATACTTAATTTGAACAGTGAACCAAAAATCAAACAATTCCCCATAGTTCCCCTAGTTCCATGTAAATGGTGCCCGGTATATTGTTGGAGGTCACATGACGAGACTTACAGACCCTATACTGTTACCTCTAGGCTCTACCTGAAAAATGAATAGTCATTGACGAAAGCAACAGAATATCCTACATGTATCATATCCTGGATTACTACGTAGATTTTGGTCGGGCGGAATCATGTAATGGTTTTACTATTTTTGTAGATTTACCTCCCGTCAAGGTTGAACAGGGGAAATTAAAAACGTTAAAAAAGTGGAAAATACTTGGTATAGTAAATTAGGGGGATGATAAAACACACATTGACTCGATGGGTGCCATGTGGCGAAACCTGACCCGGCGAATATCCTCTAACTTTGTTTTAATAGACAATAAGGAGATTGGTAAATTGATAGATTGTCTTTTTTCCAGTTAAGAATATTTCATTACACAGTGGCGAAAATTTTCAAAGCTATCGTGAAAGTGGTTTTATGGGCAATACTAAGTAGGACATACATAAAGCCTAAAGCTTTGTGACAAAAACAAATGAGTGAAAAGTAAAATCAATTCGCACATGTATTGGTATTAGGAACATGGTTGCAAATTATAGCTACTCCATTGATTTTACTCCAGTGGATGTAATGCAAAATTAGTACAAGAAAAAACTGGACTCGCTGAATAATAACCCGTTCACGCCAAGCCAAGATTCATCAGCTAAATGTACCTCATGTGTTGCATTTACACACTTTATTTTAATGTTCATAATTTGTAACGTATTTATGTCTATTTCTTTAAAACAATGCTTATATATATATGATTGCAGAGATGTAAATGGACCTGGACTGCCGAAGTGGCCAATCTATGACACTCGGACAAAACAGTATGCCTTGCTGGATGTTAACGTTACTATTAAGAATAACCTCTACAAAGATAGGCTAGATTTCCTGTCGAATCAAATGATGCAGCTACGGTCACCTTCAACGACCCCATGCACAAGTGAAGGATGCGTTTTTGGTTAGGAACAGTGGTCTTGTATAAGTTTTTATGTATAAAACAATGCTACTCCTCTGTGTGCTTACGTTTTATAAAACATTTATACCAATACTGTAATCAGTATGTTAGAAGTTTTGATCGACATAATTTTTGTAGGATTATATGCAACATTTTCAACAGACGATAAGGATTCCAGTGAGAACTAATCGTGCTTCGCTTTTAGCAAACCTTTTCTTTTAGACGTATGAAACCAAGTTTCTGAAACAGAGTACAGTTAGTCCAGTCCTTTGATTTCAGCTAACATATACGATGAACTTTCGCTAAATAATCCACAAGTTCAGAAATATTCAAATCAGATCTAGTCAATTGAGCTTGTAACACATACTTCAGCTTCGACCTTAGATACTTTATTGTACATTGACGAACTTGAATGTTTGAAATCTCAGCTGCATATTTTTTGTTTACTTCAAAATTGAGAATTTATCTTTAAACAGCAATATACATACCCTTCCAGCGTTAAGACCTTGTATTTTACACGATTCGTTACTATCGTACAGGTAATTTCACAGAAATTAAAAAAAAAGAAGAGAAAAACACGGTCTAAAAAGCTGCCGAGTCATGGATACGTATAGCTTCTTTAAAAAATCACATGACATGATTGAAAAATATTACGTATCAGCTATATATTTCACATCTTCACTTGTCAGTGATATACATATTATCCAGTTTTATACTATGATAAAAGGATAGGTTCAAAAACTAGCCCTGTGTTTTATGAAAAATTAAAGTCATCCTTGGAACATCATAAGCGATTATTTTACATGATAGATTACTTAAGATAAAAAAATGCTGTATACCATTTTTATTTTACAATTATAATTATGACGTCAGTGTGACATCATAAACGTTTCAATAACTACATATCTAAAACCAAAACATTGAAGATGAAAAGTTTCCAGCATTTTTTCTGTCGGGAAATATAGAGCATATTTTTCGAAAGCAAAATAATTTGCTTGTTAGTAGCCTATGCGGGGGGGGGGGGGGGTAACTT